>APFE030883009.1:96149-131443 GCA_000404065.3 Pinus taeda
TGCATTCCCACCAAACCAAGGCAGTGCCTCCTAGGCGTAGGCTTTCTTGCCAGAGTCTATGTTCTGTACTCTGCAATACACATCAATTTGTCTAATCCAATTGTCCAACTTTTCAGCATTTAGCTCTCCATCATATATAGGCAAATCAAATTTGACATCCAGTTTAATCGAGGATGCTTTCTTATTATGCACAGGGCTACTGGGAGGTGTAGGAAAGCTTTCTTCTTTTCCATTTCCTTTTGAGTGGTCATGGGAATGAGAGTCATCTTCTTCTTTATCTTGTTTAGAGCCTGATGAATCTTCATCCTTATGCTTTCTAAAGTCCCTATACATTTCTTCTACCATAGACTTTATAGTTACGAAACTCTCTATGAACTGAGGGTCTAGCCCTATAGAACCTTCTTCTGACATTGTCTTCCGAGAATAGACTCTCCCAATTTCAGGATTAGTTTCCACCAACTCTCCTTCTCCTAATTTGAGCTTTGATCTAGTGATCATTCACAGCTAAACCAACACAAGCTTGTCTAACCTTACAGCCTAAAGCTCTAATACCACTTGATCTGATAATCACCCTATGAGTGACCTCAGCTGAATATTTATTAAACAAAAGGTATTACCGACTCATGTGTTGGTGTGTGTTCTGTGTTATTGAAACAACGGATCAATCAGATTGCCAATAGAAAAATATTTTAAATGGAAAGACAGCAGAGAAATACAGTAAGAAATACTAGACACAAACAATTTTTAATAAGGAGTTCACCCTATTCTCTAGGGCTACGTCTCCGGTCTAGCTTCAGTGGTGGCCTGGTTTTATTGTGTCTTACAGCAAAGAATTTACAATGTAGGGACTCAATATGAGTTCTCCTGACAACAGATTTTGCTTGGCAGGGTGGTTCTTGGATTCCCCAAGCCACTCAGAGTTCACAGACTCTTTTTCTTCCTACCAACTCTATGAACTTTGGTCTATAGTGGAAAGAACCAACTATGATGCTCAATCCAGACAAATTCCTCTATGGGAAGGCTTGAATCTTCAAGCTCTCTTGTGCTCGATGCTGCCTATGGTCAGCTCGACCTTCTATCTCTTCTGCTCGGCTTTACTGCTCTTTTTGTTCAGTCTTCCTCTTAGGGTTCACTGTTCACTATCTGTCTTGTCGCTTGGATTCTTCTCCTAATTCTCCTCTCTTTTTCGACTGTCTCTATTCATGGCTTTAACCAGTCAATCCTATGCCTGTTCGGTTCCTCTCCCGCCTCCACCGATTCTCCTCCTGCAGCTGTGCTTGGAGTTCCTTGTTCGACGTTAGCATGAATGCTCAGGGAGTGCCATGTGTCTCCATCTAACTAGTGCCGCCATGCTTCATCAGCTTGTTCCTCCGGTTATGTCGCGACTATGCTCTTTTTCCACCATGGCGGTCAACGGATTCCAAATCCTTTTTTAAATCGCAGCTTATTTCCCTGTCGGTTCCGCTTCTTTCATCGAGTGTAATCTCAGCCATTCGATCTGGGCTCCTCCAAATCCAAAGTCATACGCACGTCGAGCGTAGTTGACTTGCTTGACCGTTAATGCGTGATCACGGCGGTTTTTCTCTCACCTCCGCTGCCACGCGTCAATCACTGATTGTGATCGCTCTGCTTTCTCCAAAACCTCCTACCATGCAAGGGCGTCCCGATCAAACCGCCGGTTTCCAGGCCGTGGGTCCCACCGTCGTACATTGGCACTTTTTACCTTTTTTCGCCCGTGGTCCTCTGGCTCCCAACGTGACTGAGTGCTTAAGGCTCCCCCATTTCGGCCCTGTTCACCTAAGTGCTAATCGCACATCGAAATCGCCTCCTTTTCCCGATCCAGGGCTCCTAGGGGCTGTTTTGACCTCCTCCGCAGTCTCCATGAGCCTCAGTCAGCACACTTTGACCGAGGTCCTCGTCATTTCGCGCCAGCTACCATGGCCACTAGTTCAGGGGGTTTTTGATGCTGTTTTGGATTTCATTAAATATTTGTTCAACTCGATACAGTCAAAGTTCTTAACAGTCTTTTGTGGATCCGATTTGGATCAGATTGACACTGAGCAACCCAAACTAGGAATAACAAGATTGTTATCCCTAGTGGAGTCGCCAATTTTGTTATGGGAATAAGTACCCTAGGGCTTTGGGTTGGAACCCCAATAGAGCAAGAGAAATCTACAGTAAGAAACACTCATAAAACTCAAGAAACATGCTTATATAAACAAACTATGTGATAGCAGCCATACTTGAATGTCCTTCATTTAGGTAGTTCCAGCAAGGTTCAGACCCTCTGGAACTCCTGATGAACTTTGAATCTACAAATTAACCAATTCGAACATACATAGCAGCATATAGATAAAGTGTTTTAAAGAAATCAACTTTATATCATGTAAGCAAATTATTAGTTATACATCAAAATAACATTAATACATGAATTACAATAGTATCTGATGCATAAACAAAGTCAATCTCAGGAATAGGACAACACTTCTTTTTATTGTCGAAAGCTATAACTAACATGGAGAGAATTCACCTGAGTCTTCTTCTTCTGGCTCCAAGCGGAACCGTCCTCCAGATCCGTCAAGTCCCAATCTTCAACTGCCTCCTTCCATAACCAAAACCATGATATCTCAAGAAAGTGGGAGAATATCAACACTCAAGGAAACAAGGGTTTCCTAACACTTGGGGAAGTGCTTGAAGCACAGGGATACTTCAGACCCAGTCAGGGATAATCTCAGTATAATAATTCTATCTCTTCTCCTCCTTAAGGCCTTCCCATAGAAGTCTATTTATACTTCCCCCAATTAGTTTTTTAGTTGGGAAATAGTTGGGAAATAGTTGGGCCATGGGCACTAGGAGATAAATAACAGTTAAAAACTCCACCCATAATTAAGGAAATTTAATTTTGTTTTAGTGTTTTAACACATATACGCGGGTTGGGTATGGACTAACCCGTGTGTACACACTTTTATCTCAAGTAAAAGTAGCATACAGGGAACAAAACATTGTTTTTAAAATATTTGGACCAAGTCTGGAAGGAGGGGTTGCCCTAGGCCATCAACCAAGCATCACAAGTACAAAGGGTGGTAATTGGAACAATAATAGAGGGTCGATGTCATTGAGATTGGAGGTGCAGGCAGGGCCCAGCGCAGCGGCTGCCCTATGGTGTGCGATCTATCGGATAGGAGGAAAACACACTATGGATAATTGTCATCTATTGCAGAAATATACGTAGACATCCCAACAGTTGTTTTTTAATTTTTGTAGGTTGGTAGGCCATGATGAATGCACTTGCGGAAGCTATGAACTAATGATGGACTAGACTCCTGCCTACAGGGTGTAAACGGAAACGCGAGCCCTCATCCCAAATGCAGGGATGGCACGAACTTTGGATTCAGGGGTGCGATCGAGGTCGAGGTAGAATGGGACTAGGAAGGGGTCACAGATAAATAATTTGTTACAATTGCGGAGGTCTAGGGAATTATGCCCACGATTGTACAAACCCAAAAAGAATATCATGTCAGTACTATACTCATTTTGATCATGAGGAAGAAGACTGCCCTTCATTGATAGCGAGGATGTGCGAAAAGGGGGTACTCCAAGCCCCCCCCCCCCCCCTCCCCCGACCCAGAATTTACAAATGATGAGGTCTAAGCCACGCGAAGAAGACCCAAACGTAGACATAATCCTCAAGATAAGTATGACTATGAGAGATGAGAAAGGGAAGCAGCAAGAAGAAAGCAAGTGGGTTTGCAAGGCTCCTAAAAAGGAACCTAAATTTGATTTGGAACGCGCGAAGGAGACATTCTTGGAAGCTAAGAAGAGCTTCACGGAGGACTCCAATTCAAGCAGTAAGGATCAACTAGAATCAAGGATAGATCCTTCAATGCTCACTACCTTTCTGGAGACATGCATGAAACTATTGCGTGACAGCAAGGCAGTAAAAGGACTAAAGGAACTTATCACTAGGTGCGCAGGGTTAGGAGAACCGTGCGTGGTCCAAAAACTTGGAAAGCATGCATTACGCACAGGAAGGGAAATGAGGTTGACTTTGCAAATAGGTGAGTACGAAATGGATCATGTAATCCTAGATTTATGTTTGGACACGAATGTACTACCAAAGAAAACATGGGAACGCATGGGCAGACGTGCACTACAATGGTCCCCTATTCAGTTACGAATGGCGAACCAACATAAGATTTTTCCCATGGGAAGATTGCAAGGGGTAATAGTAGATATCGAAGGTGTAAGCGCATAGGCGAATTTTGAAGTGATGGACATTGTCGATGATAGCAATCCTTATCCCATGCTACTGGGAATAAACTGGGATACTGATATGAACGGAGTCATAAATTTGAAGAAGCGCAAAATGATCTTTGAGAAAAAGTCACTATGCGTAATAGTACCACTAGAAGGAGCGCGATACACTAAATCAGTGCGCGACGATGATAGTGATGACGATCTCGCCTGTATTTACAAGTTAATTGTGTAAGAAGAGGATTGGGTGGCTCTAATTGCAGATGGGAGGATTCTGTGGGAGCACGAAAGCTCCTGCACTTCAGATTCAGATGAAGAGATAGAGCGATGGCAGAATTGGCTGCACAAAGTAACAATGTTGAACTACAACATGATGATCAAATCATTGTATTGCGTGACAACAGAGGCAAGGGAGCTACTGCCATATGATGGATTGTTAGCAGTGGATGAATTTCTGAGAAAATTTGAAAGCGCAATACCAGAACAATAGCAGTTCGATTCGCTGAAGTGAGCACTGTGCGCAACACCCACACAATGGTGGGGTACGCATCAAGGAAATTTTGAGGACTAGCACGGCTATAGAAGAATGACGCGCCTACAATTTGGGAAACCAAAAATACGGCTAGTCAACAAATATGACAGATCAGATGATCCATGTACGCACCTCACGAAATGGACCAATGTCTACAAGGAAGAGCCACAACCTGAATGGGTACATTTATTCTACCATACCCTGGATGTCATACCCATGAATTGGTATACGAAGATGGAGCTATGCCATGGTACGGGCGAATGGGATGTCTTTCGCGAGGGATTTTTTTTAATGTTCACATTTGAATATTGTTGGTCGGATACTGTTGATGATGCGCTACAAGCAGTAAAAGCCGTTATCTTAAAAATACCATAGGAGCTAATGGGAGTACTTCAGCCAAAATGGGCGACACAGTTAATCAGTGCACGGGAGTGTTATAACGTGAATGTTGAGGAGGATGATGAGGACCTACAAAACATTAACATTTCAGAAATGGAAGGCTATCGCAAGATTCATGGACCATCACTTGAACACCCTGACATCACCACGGCGCTAAAGACGAAGTAGGTCAACATTGGAATGGAGGCAGAGCCGAAGTATGCAACACTTAGGGACTATTGGGATGATGCAACGGCCTTACCGCTTGAATCCAAAGTATAAAGAAAAGGTCCACGATGAATTAGACAAAATGATTGCATCCAAAATTATTGAACTAGTGGAAGAATCTGATTGGGTGAGCCCTATAGTGGTACAGGAGAAAATACAGAAGGGTGGAATAAGAATATGCGTAGACCTCAGGAAGCTCAACGACGCTTGTGTACACGATCCATTCCCAACACCATTCACAGATGAAGTACTCGATAATGTTGGCCATCAGGAAGCATACTCATTCACAGATGGATTCCCAGGGTACCATCAGATCAAGATCGTGCCGGAATATAGGATCAAAACGACCTTCGTAACATAATGGGGCTGCTTTCAATACACAGTTATGTCATTTAGACTGAAGAACACGTTAGCTATATTTTCACGCATCATGGTAGGCGCATTCAAAGAATACATCCACAAGTTTTTGGAAGTCTATCTGGATGATTGGACTATTTTTTGATTAGTTAAGCACCATGTAGTGAGCTTATGTTTGTTGCTAGATAATTGTCGCCGACACCAGATTGCACTGAACCTTAAGAAGTGCACATTGCTCGTTCCCTTTGGAAACCTATTGGGACATGTGGTCTACAAACAAGGACTGATGGTAGACCCTGCGAAGATTGTCGTTATCCTAAATTTGGAAGCACTATGAAGTGTTAAACAACTACGCCCTACCTTCTGACACACTAGATACTATAGGAAGTTCATCAAAGGTTATGCCCAAATAACCGCACCGATGGAAAAGCTTTTGAAAAAGGATGTTACATATTGCTAGAATGATGATTGCATGAAGAGTTTGGATGTCTTGAAGGGGAAACTAGCCTGCGCGCCAATCCTGGTCTTCTTGAAGTGGGACGTGGAATTTTATGTACATGCTGATGGGTCGTGTATCGCGTTGGGAGCCGTACTGACACGGGAAGGCGAGAGGGTGTAGATCACCTGATCATGTTTACGAGTCAAATATTGTCCAAACTAGAAAAGAGCTTCTCTACCACCGATCGTGAGGGGTTGGCAATGGTGTACACGCTCCAAAAATACCGACACTATTTACTTGGAGGACATTTCAAGATGTATACCAACCATTTCACATTGAAATACCTGGTGAACAAGCCTGTGTTGGCGGGGCGAATATGCATATGGCTTTTACTATTTCAAGAATATGATTTTGAGGTCATAATCAGGTTGGGATGCTTAAATGCAGGACCAGACCACTTGTCACGAATTGAGATGGGCGAGGAACCAACAAATTTGGAGGAGGGACTACCTCATGCACAACTCTTTGCAGTGCGCGTCGCAGACAGAAACTTCAAATACATAATCCATTTTCTAAAAATAGCGACTGCGCTAAAAGAGTACTCAATCCAACAGAAGAAGGAATTGGTGGTGCAGACAGCGGAATTTTCTGTCATTGCGGGGCACCTATACAAGTTGGGCAATGATGAGATATTGTGAAGATACGTACCTGAATTTGAATGAGGTAAGATCCTCGTGGAAGCACATGGGGGCACTGCAAGAGGACACTATGCAAGACGCATGAATGTACAGAAGATTCTTCACACAGGGTTATGTCACCGACCCTGCACTAGGATTCAAAATCGCACTGTAAGTCCTGCGATATATGTCAAAGGACGGGAAAACCACCATGGAGGGACGAGCTGCCACTAAATCCCCAAATGGCACTGCAGTCGTTAGAAAAATGGACAATCGACTTTGTGGGCCCGATCAAACCACAGGGAAAGACAAGTGCGTGCTACAACATCACCACAATAGAGTACCTAACACAAAGGGTGGAAGCGCAGTCGGTCAAGGACTGCATGGCCGCTATGGCTGCAAAGTTTTTGTTCGAAAATGTGTTGACACAATTTGGCTGTCCAAAAATCTTAATGAGTAATTGCAAAACACATTTCCTGAATGAAACCATCAGCGTGGTCACAGAATAGTTCCAGGTGTATCATCAGAAAATAACACTGTATAACCCACAGGCTATTGGAAAAATAGAGGCATTCAATAAAATACTAGAGACTGTGCTGACCACAGTATGTAACGCACTGCAGAACGACTGGGACCTATGCATACCTACTCTGTTATGGGCATACATGACAATGTGCAAGAAATTGACGGGACAGACACCCTTCCAGGTTGTCTATGGTACAAAAGTCGTCATGCCAATGGAAAACATCGTACCTAGTCTAGAATAGCAGTGCTCATAGGCATGACGGACCACGAAGCTCTGGAAGAAAGGCTCGCAATTAGAAGAACTCGAGGAAGAATGGTTTTTGGCTAGATTTCATCAGTAGGTACAAAAGCACCATGAAAAGGCATGGCACAACTGCCATATCAAGTTGCACACCTTCAAGGTAAATGACTTAGTGCTACTGTATGACAATAAGTTTGAAATTTTTTTGGGAAAATTCAGAATGCACTAGCTGGGACCATATTTGGTAAAGGAGGTAATAGATGGAGGTGCGTCCAGCTGTTCAAAATAAATGGAGAACCCTTCCCAGGCAAAGTAAACAACAATCGCTTGAAACCCTACATGGGTGGGCCGACTCTCTGACTAACTGGCCACAACACAGTCTTCACGACCCGAGGAGCCGGACAAGGGCACGGGACTATAAACACACGCACCAGAAGCTGGTACCAAAGAAAGGACATGATTTAGATGTGGATGATTTAGAAGCAAGAATGCAGCAGGTCCATCAAACTGCAGAACTGTATGCCACGAACCTCTAGGCAGTAGGGGACCAGCTGGAGGGGCTCTGTGCCGAGATCACCACACTAGTAGAGTGACTCGAGATGAGTCACGATGATTGTGTTGGGGGCCTGTTGGCAATGGAATCTCCCCACAACATGTTTTGGGGCTCAAAGCCCAAGTTTTGGTCAAAGGTTTCATAAGACTCCGCAAATTAGGGGCGCGGAGTGCGAAGTAGAGGTTCAGTCATAGGGTTGTCCGCCCTAAATTAATGTAATATAATGTAAAGTCATGTTGGCCTACCCATGGTCCACGGACCATGGGGTTGTATGAATAGAGTGAGGCTCTAAGTTGTAAAGATAGCTAATAGCGAAGGAATGGTTCGAACTTAGAGTAGGATTCTAAGTGTATTGGGTCGTAGTAGCAGGAAGAGGTTGTGCAGCTAAGTGCGCAGAGACCTGGTAGAGTCCACAGCTAAGTGCATGGACCCCTGCAACTGAGTGTGCAGGGCGGTGTCGAGTCTATAATCGGGATTGAAGATTAATAAAGAGAAGTTGATTCTTATTCTTGTGTCTTTTTTGTACCTTGCCTTCTTTACATTTATATTGGTTTATTTATCGTGCGCACTGATATGATTACTGAATATGTTGTAATAACCATTAATCTTATACAAACAAGTTAAGTGATTGGGTAATAACAGATTAAATAGCAATGAGCTTGGGTATTATTCAGGTTTCACCCTAAGTAGGGTTGTGCGGATGCAGCACCATAGGTTGCGAAGGGATAGCAAGTGCGCGTAGTGAAGGGTCAGTTTGCAGACCTCCAGAAGTCCATCAGACATCCCCAGGGTGCGGAAACCTAGTTCTAGCACCCTCCCATACTACTTCGGGTGAGACCTCAGTCTGCACTCTGCAGACTATTGCCGAAAGGGCTAGTAGTACCAGGATTTGCTTGGCTAAATCACCTCTAAGCTTGGGTCAGGCCCATATAAGCCAACAAGAACGCTCGAATATAGCTAGTAACCAACCAATGACAAACGATGAAATTCCCTCCTCACAGTCCAGTGATAGTGAGGGCCCCATAAAAACTTACTAAAGGAACACCAAGGGAAAAATCCCCAAGGCAAACCCGAAAGTTTGGAGAAAAAAAATCATTGTAGCCATTGCAACAAAGAGGGGCACCAACAAACCATGTATCCGATGCGCCATTCTCTGGAAACATCGTTGGAGGAGCTAAAAGGAGAACATGTTCAGCAAATGAATCCAGCCCATTCACGGTGGTCTACTTTATTAAGTTGGTTTTTCTAAGGTAGTAGCTTGTTATGGCCACCATTGTAAATCATACATTGCAAGTAAATGTAAAAGTGATGGTGTGCTTCCTATCACTTCAAAACACAATGACAATATTTTGGCCTTTCTTTGTTAGTAGTTGAGGTATTGATTACTTTTTATGTAATCATTGGCCAAGGAGTGTGTGCTATAAACTCTTGGAAAGGAAGGGTTGTTAAGTCATGTGTGGTGTGCATGATTTCAACAAAAAAAATGTACTAGTTTTCTGTGCGGGTGATTGAAAGTGTGGGTTGAAAGGATACAAACAGTGTGCTAAGTGTAAAATGCTTTTGGGGTCCAAAATATCCTCAATGGGGAGGATTGATCCAGGTGGATCTCTAGACACCAATGGCATGGACAAGGATCAAAATTCAAAGTGGTAGAAAGACGATGAACTTGACATCATATCGAAATGCTCGTCGCCCTTATTCCATCGGTGTGAACGACACTCCAATCTGAGTCCAGATGAAGGAGATAAAGGCAGTCAAAGTTGGGTTGAATTTTTGCTGACTGGATAGGATTGACAAGGACACATTTTGAACTTTTCCGGTGGATGAAATCTAGCCAACTCCACCCAGATTCTGGGTGAAATTGTTGCTTGGTTAAAACGACTCCTTCGGTCAAAAACTGAATTTTCAAAAATGCACAGTTTGTTTTATATAACAAAAAAAATATAAAAAAAGGGGTGGCGGGCCACCAACCCCTAATAACAACATATATTGGTGGAGGGGCAAGCCACTACCCCTAGCCCCTCCCACAGAACCACCACAAAACATAACAATAATATGGTGGTGGAGGGGTGGGCCAGAACCCCCGGCCCCTCCCACGGAACTATTAAAACAAACATAAAACAACGACAGAGTTGGGTCGGGTCAGCCCTTGGGGCATAGACCCATCCCGAAAAAAACCAACTTCCATAAAGCAATGCACGGAGCCAGCAAAGGTGGGGTGGTTGAGTCGCCCAAGGCAAGCCCAACCCGACCCATTTTTAATTAAAGAATTTTTATTATGTAAAAAAAGGAGGCGGGGTTTGACTGCCCAACCTCCTCCATAATAAACGAATCGTAAACCAACTTAGAAAAAATAATTTATTGAGAAATCCACCACCATTTTATTTTAAATTTGGTTTATTAGTCAGCCCAGGCAAAAGAGGCAATGCACGCAGTTTGAGCCAGATTTTTGGAGGAGGACCGGATTTTCACTTTGTCAGATTTTGACAAATTTTATATGGTTTCAACGTTTCTCGATGCCACGAATGCAATGGCACTATCCATTTCTGTAATAGAGTTCTGAATTTTTCGGCCATTTTTTAGTATGGAGGTATAAAACTCCTTTTTTGTAACTGATGCTTGTACTCTTCTTTCTCATGCCACTTAATGAATGAAGGCCTCCCCATTAATCAAGCAGGGCCCAAAGACATAGTCCAAGTCAGACAAACTCAATTATCAAGTCTTGTTGTCTTCTTTCATGCTTTATGTGTTTCTCCTCTTGTCTCATGTGCACATTACATTTCTATGTTTAAAGATACAATTTATGCATGTAATTCTTTAACACATCTGTAAGCAAAAGATCTTGGATCACTAGTCAATCTAAATATATTATTATTTTTTCTCTTTCTATTTCTTCCCCTCTAGATTCATATGATAGTTGATTATTAGATAATGGAGCTTATGGACATTTCTTTGGGTACAAGGAATTCCTCTCTAATCTAGCTGAGAGGGAGACAAGTATGACAATCATTCTTGGAGACAATTCTACTCATCTTGTGAAGGGTTTTGGTTCCGTCAAATTGCATTTAGACTCTGGTGATTCCATTAATCTTCATGATGTTATGTATGTTATGGGTTTAAAGAAGAACTTGGTATATATTTCTGCTTTGGAAGACAAGGGTATGAGAGTAGTGTTCATCAAAGGAAAAGTCCTCACATGGCATATGGAATCTCACGTGAGAGATGCTTTCACCTTGGGATCTAGAATTGAAGGACTCTATAGAGTCAATGTAAGACCTCTTCTAGTAATGGTCCATGAAATTGATCATCAAAGTGAGGTATGGCACCGAAGGTTGGCACATGTTCATTACGAATCCCTCCGAAATTGAAGAAGTTAGTCTCTGGGATGCTTGATGTTCAAGCTAGGAATGATTGATTTTGTCCAGGGTGTGCTAGTGGTAAGAAGACAAGGGGATCATTACCCTCTGGTAAGAATAAGATCGATGGTATTCTTCAACTCATTCATTTTGACTTATGCGGACTCATGCCTACACTCTCTTGGTGGACATCTCTGCTACATAATATTCATTGATGACTTCTCCAGGAAGACATGGTTATACTACTTAAAGCATAAGGATGCAGATTTTGATATGTTCAAGGACTTCAAGGCGGGAATAGAAAATTAAACAAGGAAGAAGATCAAAGTCTTCTTATTTGATAGTGGTGGAGAGTACATTTCAAATGAATTCATTGACGTTTGCAAGCACGTTGGAATTAAGAAAGAAACTATTGTACCGTACAACCTCGAGAAAAATGGAGTGGTTGAAAGAAAGAACAAGTTCATTATAGAAATTGCCTTAGCTATGTTACATGACCAAAATTTGTCGAAATTCCTCTGGGGAGAATCTACAATACAACATTATGCGTTCAAAATTGGGTTCCTCATCAAGCATTAGACAACAAGACTCTAGAAGAAGTATTCACAGGTGTGAAGCCCGATATTGGACATCTCAAGATATTTGGTTGCCCCGTGTATTTCCATGTGTCGAAGGACTAGAGGAACAAGTTGGAAGCCATTAGAAATCAAGGTACTTTTTTTGGTTAATGTGAAAATTCTAAAGCATTTAGAATATACATATCGGTTCAAAGGAAGATCAAGTTTAGCATAGGGATGTAATTTTTGATGAGGATGTTGCTCTTGGAAAAGAAAGGGACCTTCCTCCTAATGAAAAGAAAGACGAAGACGACATTCTAGAAGGTCCATTTGTACCTAAATCTGAGAAGGACATATTTGATGATCCTGTGGAGCCTATGGACCCCTTGGATCCTTCTCGAATTGATCTCCCTACCAAGAAGAGACCTTTATGGCTTCATGATATTTTACAAGATGCTGAGAAATGTGTTCCTTCCAAAACGACCTTTAGAGAAAGTAAGAATCCATGTCGATATCAAGGATACGTTGCAGCTATGAGCACTATGATCCAAGCCAAGCCTTCTACTTCTGAAGAAGCTATGAAACAACAAATTTGGAAGGATGCCATGGCCGAATAATATAAATCAATTATGAAGAATGATGTATGGTATGTTGCATTGAGACCTAAGGGAAAGTATGTTGTAACTTTAAAATGGCTATATGAGATAAAACATGGAGTTGATGGAAGCATTGAAAATTACAAAGCAAGGTTTGTGGCCCAAGTTTTCTACTAGAAAGAGGGAGAAGACTATGAAGATATATTTTCTCCTGTTACCCGCTACACTACTATTATATCGATTTTTTCCCTTGTCGCTAGCTAAGGATGGACACTTCACCATATGGATGTAAAGACAACATTTCTCCATGGCATCCTACAAGAAGAATCATATGTTGAGTGTCCCCAGGGATTTGAAGTGAAGGACAAGAAGACTCACGTTTTCAAGTTGAGGAAATAATTACATGGTTTGAAGCAAGCTCCCCAAGCCTGGTATGCACGTATTGACAATTACCTAGTGAATCTTGGATTCACAAAAGAAATGTTGACCCCAACCTATACTTCAAAGTGGTTGAAGGTATGCCTTTGATTTTGGTTTTATATGTTAATGATCTATTCTTGACAAGTAGTGATCCCTTGATGCTCGAGTATAAGCGGGAGCTCACATCCAAATTTGAAATGAAGGATCTTGGTATGATGCATTAATTTCTGGGACTTGAAGTTTTGCAGAGACCTAGAGAGATTTACTTTCTCAAGGAAAGTATGTCGTGAAGCTATTGGAAATATTTGGAATGACTGAATTCATGTCCCTAGCCACACCAGTGGAGATGAATTTCAAGAAGTTATGTGGAGATGCTACTAGACTTGATTTGGTGAATCCTTTTGCGTATCAATAATTGATTGGGGCATTAATGTTCCTTGTGAACACTTGTCCAAATATATGCTTTGAAATGAAAATTTTGAGTCAAATCATGACTGAGCCCGTTTATGCACATTTGGTTGTTTCCAAGCACATATTGACATATTTGCATGGCACGATCAATCTTGCTTTGAGATATACTTCTAGAGATGTGAGATTGCATGGATACGCTGATGTTGACTGGGCTATAAGCATTATTGATAAGAAGAGCATATCTAAGTGTTTCTTTAGCTTGGCATATGCAATGATATATTGGATGAGTAGGAAACAAAATTATGTAGCTTTAAGCATGACTGAGGTAGAATATATTTCTATTAGCATGGCTAGCGGGGAGGTAGTTTGGTTGAGGAAGCTCTTTGGAGAGTTGTTCGAGCAGGTCCTAGATACGACAACAATATATTATGACAACAAGAGTGGGATCCAACTAGAAAAGAATCTTGTGTTTCATGACAAGTACAAACACATTGAGCTCATATATCATTACATACATGACATGGTGTAGATAGGAGTTGTGAGACTCCTTCATATTTTGGCTGATGAGAAGATTACAAACATACTCACCAAGGCTTCGCTGAAAGGGAAGTTCTTAGTCTTTAGAGAGAATCTTGGACTAATGGATGTGACCCTCCCGGGTAAGGGTCCATGCTGATCGAGGACACTGAGCTATGATCTTACCCATTGTCTAAGCTCCTAAGGTGAGGCATTGAGCCAAATAGCTCCTAGGGTTGAGGGAACTTGTGGACAATAGGTGTGTCTGATCCTTACCTCACAGCAAGTGTGTATCTCCCCTATTTTCATCTCAAGGCATGTATGATTCTTACCTCATGGTAAGTGTGTATCTCCCCCTGCTGAGTATACCCTAGTATGCATCCTACCCATAAGCTAGGCTTGTTGGGATTGCTCTTCCCCATCTGCCCAATGGGTTGAGATGATGACTTAGGCATGTTTGATCCTTACCTTGTAGGGTAAGTGTCTATCTCCTCCCAAGGTTGTGGATGCATGTGTTCTACCACTTGAGTATTGACGGTCCTAATGGGAAGATCAACAAATGATAGGATAGTTGTGATACTTACATCGTGGTAAGTTGTATCATGCCTATTGTCCTTGGATTCCAGGTGGTAGCATAAGCTCCCCGATGATGATGATTTCCAGGTAGTAGCATTAGCTCCTTGTTCGAGATTCCGGGTGGTAGCATAGGCTGCTTGATGGATAGAAGGTGGTAGCTTGAACTCCCCTACAATGTCAAATATTTCTTCTTTTATATTCTCGATTGTTCAACATATGAGCAGAGATGAGTAGAGATGACATTTGATTTGATATTTGATATGGGACACATGTTTCAATTGGTAATTTATCCCTAACTAAGAGGGAGTGTTAATTTTTCATCTCAAGGACAAATTCCATCCTTTGAACAAACTTCCTCATAAAGAAAGACCCCTCCTAACCCTTGGAATAATTTAATTTGGTTAAGGACAAATATATTTTTAAGATGGAAAGCCACATGTGCATAAAAGTTTATGTCGACTTTAAAGATAAATTGGAAGCATATGAATACAAGTTAAGTAACCCTCATTAGGACATCATCATCAAGATTTTTCTTCTCTCTTCTTTGTTTTGGCTCGCATAGGCCTGAGGTTGGTTCAGGAATCTAGTTCATATAGGTTTGAAACTGTATGGTTGAAGCCCAAAATTTTAGGGTTTGAGCTCACAACTATGAAGAAGGGATTTTGATTTGTAGTCACAGGGTTGGAATATGGAAATTTCGGTTATAGCCACATGCATACAGGGTGCTCCTTACGACTAGAGAATTACATCCACGTGCATGGTCACTAGCTCTATGTAGCTAGGACCTAGGGTTTTGTTGACAGTTGACTGTATACTTTCACTGTTGATTACAGGCTTGGGAACCTTGATTATAATATGTATCATTGTTGGGCTTATCCCTTGGATATTGTTTGGTTAATTTTGCTGGATAGTCTTAAATACGGTGAATTGGAACACAGTATGTTGATTTTTAACATCAAATGTGTTCAAGCCACGAAATTTGGTGGAGAGGCTAGAATACATGTATTCTTCAAGACCCAAAAATCATTTCTGGAAATTCCACCTAGAGACGACTTAATTAAAATAATTAACTTTTTTTTTAATGGTTCCTAAGTCTAAACTTAGGAAATATAGTTAATTAAAGGGTATTAATTAAGTCATGGTGAGAATCTTCTAGAAGAAGACATGAATTGATTTCTAGTTAATCTAAGCCATTGATTATGTTTTAATCTTGGCCATTGAAGCCTCAATGAGAGATTATAACAAGAAATTTGATGGGGGTTGGACAACACACTTGAGACACCAAGGAATTCGATATTGTTGGGAAATTGAACTTGAGAGGAGCAGTTGTGTGTTTCCATAGGTGATTTAGTAGTTACGAAGCAGTGAGAGAGGGGCAGAGATAGTAATGCCGGAAGGAATTTTTTCCAGTTCAGTGAGTGCATAACAGAGAGACAACGTGCTCCACAGAGAGGCTGACACATTGTAGAGAGGAAGTGTAGAGCTTCAGAGGCAGATCCATATTTGCTGAGGAGAAGTTGAGATTTAGAGGAAAGAACCGAAGTGGGAGCCGGGAGGCCAAAAGATCAAGTTTCCAGAGTAGCAGTTGATCAACGATGTGAGAGAGATGTTGGTCCAAGTAAGGTTGACGCAGATCTATGTACAGTGACACAGAGGTAGCACAGAGGTAGCTAGGAGCAGCTCATCTTGAGCTAAGGTCAGTGTTGGATCACTCTGGAAGTGAATAATTTTCTCATTAGATGTTTGTCACTCATTTTCTCTGTATGAAAAGCTAGATTTGAGCTTCCATAGATTTGTACTCAGATTTACTATTGCATAGTAATACAACTCTCAGTTGTTGCATTGGTTTTCCCAAGTTGGGCTTTTCTGGGGACATTAATCTAAAAACAACGGTGTTTATTATGTGTGTGCATCTATTCTTCCATTATTTTTATTTCTTCCACAGTATTGTATTTGTGAAGGCTACATTGTATATGTTTCGATATTTGTCGTAAGAAACTGTAAGTAATTTGCTTGATTAATTTAACAAATAGAAGAAACATTATCAGTTGTTCTAGGACAATCAGGTAATTAATTTTTGACATGGTATCAGAGCACAAATCATGATTAGAAGAGCTCAGTTGCAGAAGAAAGATGGAATTCAAAATTACTGTAGAGGCAACAATTCGAAACCCCAAAGGTAGTGCAATCCTTGGGCCAAGGAGGTCGAACTTTTGAGGAAAAATCGATATCTTTGAGTGAATCGACAAAGAAAATTGATCTCCAGATCGAAGCCTTCCAGAGGCATAAAGGAGCAGCGTATTTTCATTGCAAAGCAGATCTTCAGCTAGGATGCAGATATTTTGCAATAGTTGCTAGCAGAATAGCATCAAAAGGGAGAGAAGAGCACACAATGAGGGAATTCTTTTCTCAAGGGTATTCTAGCCCAAAAGTTAATTTTTACTAGTAGAGCAACAATAGTTGTGAGAAAATTTTCCTCCTCCAGCAGGGAGTGCGTAAAGCCAGTCAGTAGCTGTGTAGAGGAGAAGAGGAGGAATTTAACATTTTTGCTAAGAAATGGGCAGGATCCATGGAAGAGAAAAATATTAGATCCAATTGCTACATGTTTCTCACATGGATCAATATCCTTGCTACAGGAGCCCAATAGATTCAGTAGTAGGAGGATCACAGTGTTAGAAGACGTAACTAGTCATTCAAATGATAGTTGCATAGCGAGTTGCAGTCAGATCCCGGAAGACGGTTGTAGTGACATAGGGAGTGTGAATTGCCCAGTTGCAATATGCAGGTGAAGTTCCAACCAAGAGTTTCCCAATGCAAAAATTCACAGTCCAATTTCCAGTGTAGGAGGACTATGCGAGTTTCTAGGAGGGAGTAGATATATTTCCCATAGGGAGATCGAGACTCAGAGGGAGTCTAGTTTCAAAGGGAGCATCCCTATGGAAGCTAGTACTTCTGGATCTGGGGAGATCAAACTCATTATTGTAGTAATTGTAGCAAAAGTGCAGAAGCATCAATAGAGAAGTAACAGGCACAGTATGATTAGATCATATTTCTCCATGCTGGCAGCCATACCTCCAGGAGTGAGGTGGGGCGATTTGGTTTTGTATCCCCAGAGAGCTATAGGTTGGGCAAGATTCTTGAGAAGGTCCACCTCATGAATCGATACCTTGTTGCGGGAGCCCAAAAAATGCAGTAGTAGGATGGATCAGTGGCAGTTGGTGCAGTCAGGTGCCAGAGTGACAAATGCAGTAGCTAGTAGCAAGTCAGATACTAGGCAATGTAGTGCAAAGTTGGCAATAGTGTAGAGTTAACAGCAACGCAAAAGCTTCAATGACAGCGCAAATTCTAGTAGCAGCTAGGACTTAGGTGATAGATGCATCATACTGACCACAATTAGCCCATTATTTTGGATGCCTTTCCATTGTAGTTGTTGTAGTTGCAGTAGCAATAGATGTAGAGGGAGTTGCAGTGTTGGCAATAGATTAGCAGGGACAACAACAACACAGATGCAACGTTTTATCAGAGTTGTGTAGTAGTTGGTGGGTAGCTTCAATGAGACATCAACAGTGTAATAGGAGGTGGTGCAAAGATAGGGTGTTACTTCAGTGGGTTGCAGCACTAGAACACATTCCTCACTAAGAGGGAGTGTTGATTTTTAGTATCGGATGTGTTCTAGCCATGAAATTTGGTGGAGAGGCTAGAATACATGTACTCTCCAAAACCCCAAACTTGTTTTTGGAAATTCCACCTAGAGACAACTTAATTAAGATTATTAACTTTTTTTTAATGGTTCCTAAGTCTAAACTTAGGAAATCTAGTTAATTAAAGGGTATTAATTAATTCATGGCGAGAATATTCTAGAAGAATACATGGATCGATTTCCAGTTAATCTAAGCCGTCGATTATGTTTTAATCTTGGTTGTTGAAGCCTCAACGAGATATTTTTACAATAAAATCAATGGGGGTTGGAGAACATACTTGAGACACCAAGGAATTCGATATTGCTAGGAAATCAAACTCCAGAGTAGCAGTTGTGTGTTGTTGGAGGTGATTCAAAATTTTTGAAGCAGTGAGAGAGGGGCATGGATAGTATGGTTGAAAGGAAGATTTTCTAGTCCGGTAAGTGCATAGAAGAGAGGCAACGTACTCCACAAATAGGCTAACGTAGTGTAGAGAGGCAGCGCAGAGCTTAAGAGGGAGATATGTATTTGTTGAGGAGAAGTCGAGATTCAGAGGTAGAAGCCGGAGTGGGAGACCAGAGGCCATAAGATCGAGTTTCCAGAGCAATAGCTGACCAACAGAGTGGGAGATACACTAGTCCAAGCAAGGTTGACATAGATCTACATAGGGTGATGTAGAGGTAGCTAGGAGCAACTCATCTTGAGCTAAGGCCAGTGTCATATCACCAGTGGAAGTAAAGATTTTTCTCACCATATGTTTCTTAGTCATTTTCTCTGTATGGAAAGCTAGATTTGAGCTTCCATAGATTTGTACTCAGATTTACTACTGCATAATAATAAAACCCTCAGCTGCTACGCCAATTTAAAACAACGATGTTTATTGTGTGTGTGTGTGCATCTGTTCTTCAAGTGTTTTTATTTCTTTCACAGTATTGTATTTGTGAAGGCCGTAGTTTATATGTTTCGATATTTTCTGTAGGAAATTGCAAGTAATTTGTTTGATTAATTCAACAAATAGAAGAAACATTATCAATTGTTGTAGTAGGATTTGGGATCACCGAATTTCACATTGTACTCTCTTTTTGTTGAAAATTTATGACAATCTAATAATAAGAATAATTTGAAAGGGTTCCCCCCTTGTGGGGTTTTTCCGTGGTCTTTGACCAAACTCATTGTCTCTTATTGTTCATTGCATTTACTATTCTATCTATAATTGCTATTTATCATTGGAATATTTCTAATTAAAGAAAATAATTAGGCTAAAGTGATTGTAATAACATAAAATAATGGAAAATTAACAAAACATGTCATTATGCTGTGCGAGGGAGCTGCTCAAGTTCCCTGTGATTTAGAAGAAATGAACTCAAATGCATATTCACTAAGTGTATCCTCCTGTTCACATTGTTTTTCTAATTTTCATCACTAAAACTCTTGTGCATCTTTCAATGAGTTTAGTTGAAGGTCACTATTGTAACTTATTTTTACCCTAGTTTGTTTTTTACTTTTTCCTTTATGTCGAAAAAAGAAAAATGAAAAAATAAAAAAGAGAATAAAAATAAAAATAAAAGAAAGAAAGAGACAAAAGAAAAATGAGAAATAAATAAATAAAGAAAAAATATCAAAAAAGAAGAATGAAAAATGGATATAAACAAATATATATGAAAAGTAAATAAATGAAAAATCCCAAAGTTGGCGCACTAGTTAAAATGTTGCACTATTTTGTTTTTATTGATATTGTAATCCTTTATAGTTTTCTGAAGGATTATAGATTTTGTAAATAAAGATTAATTTATGTCTTGTCGCATATCAATAAAACATGATTGAAAAGCAATGGATGAGATCATGCCTGTCTGGATCAACGATAGAGGATGAATTCGGGAGCCCCCCACACTTTTGAAGGTTAACAGGGGGGGTCTGAAAAGTTGATTTTCTGAAACTGTTGAACCATACGTGGTATCTCCACAATAAGTTTGGAACCCCCACTCTAAAACCATTAACCACCTAACCCACCCCCCCCCCCCCCCCAAAACCACTTCTCATTCCCACCTCTGCTCTCTCATGCCCCACTCATACCCTGCCACTTGTCCTTCCATTATTCGCTCCCACCAAATGACTAAATAATTGTTACATAATTAAATTCCTCCTGTTGAACAACTATGTAATTGTTAGATAATTAATCATTCCCGCCAATGTCTAGTTTTATTAATTAGAAACGCAAAAACGATTACAATACGTTAATTGGTTCAAACCTCCTCTTTTTTAAAAAACCCTCGCTACTATGCATACTTCTTTTCCACCATTTCTTCTTTCAGCAACGCAGGTGCAACCATGAATTTCACAAGTACACAACCATCTTCCTATGCCAGTGATCACCATAGCCTAGTAATTCGCTACCCTAGCTGGTAATTTGTTATTTACAATGTCTTCTCACAAAGACAAGTCTAAGTTAGTTGTAGAAACACCTACATTGCCCTCTGTCATTAACCTAGATGAGCTCCCTCTGGTCGATACTCAATATAAAATCTCAGAAACCATTGCGAGTTAGATCTATATGAACTCCACAACTGGGCAAACCAGAAATTCCATGATGTTAGTGACGAATTGACTACACGGGAGTCTCTCTTGCCCTAATTTTACTTTCCTCAAACTCATACCTTCCCAGAATTTGTCACCTAGTGCCATCTCAGGTATCTTCCTAGACATAGGGTTGTAATTTCCCAAAACAATGAAGTTTTATTCGCCATTACACCTGAATCCATATGCCAAGCACTCCAAATTAATTTCCAAGCTCCTTTGTACCCTTTTTCTATTGATTTCCTCATGGAGATATATTAGAAACTTACTTTTCCCCAACGAGATCATATCTTTGAGTCATTCCTACCTGAAAATTCTAAATTGCCTAGAACTAATCCACTCTATTCCACTTCAATTTATCCAGAAATGTCAAGGCATGTTATTTTCATGGTCACCTACTTGTTAGGTTATCCTACAGATCAATGGGCAGATGAAGTGATACTGGGATTTTTGTCAATTTTATCTATAGGTAATAAGCCCTCATTGATTTTAAATTACAGTCAATTTCTGTTAGACATTATTCATGATCACTTTCTAAAGTTTTTTGCTGAAGGTTCATTTAAACATCAATAATTTCTTCTATATTTGCTATTATTTCATCAAGAAGAAAGGTTTAAATTCCCATTGCATAAGTTATATGCCTAATTCAAACCTCAATCGTTCATTCACTAGACTTCCTTGGTAAGGAAGAACACATAAGAGTATTCCTTCAGTGACTTTGTAAACCAATTTTTGCATATGTCCTTATGTCTTCTCAGTAGTGATGTAATACCAAGTATTTCACTTGAAATCAAAAGAATTTTGCACCTTATTGAGCAAGCTAAAGTTGGATACTGGTACCATTACCAGAATTATAGAGATATTAGAATATATGGTTGTGAACTCCCTCCATATAGGTTGCCAGTGTTTGTGCCAATAATGATCTTTTCCTTAGAATACATCAAGATGATTTGCATTTTGTATCCAAGAAGAAGAAAGCACAATTCAAGTTGAAGGCACATATTGGCCCTTTCATTGTTAATACCAGAGCAGCAACAAAGGAGGCAAATAATTTGTTAAAGCAGATGAAATTCAAATTAAGTTTTACTTGGTCCTATGATCCCTTGGGAATTATTTCAAGGTTGAGAGTTGAGCAAAAAATGACACCTAATGCACATACAACCAGACTAGAGATAGAACAATATGCAAACCAAGACAAATGGTAGGAAAATACAAGATAGGAAGCCGAGGAACAAATTGTTAGTCAAATAGCTTCACAAACACCAGTTCCTAAAGAAAAAGAAACTAAAGGATTAAGAAATTGAAAAACCCAAGATATGGCTCCAAAAGATTCAAGAACATAAAATTAAGTCTGATAATCCATGTTTGATTGAGATCAAAAGAATTATAAGTTAACTCAACAATTAAAATTTTATAAAAATGAATCTTTAATTGCACAAACTATTGCTCAGGCCAAAGAAAATATATGGATTGACATTAATGCATCAATGACTAAGTTATGGCTTTCTATTGAAATTATTTTTGAGCAGGAATATTTATTACAGATATCAAAAGAAACGATAGCATAAAGAAAAGAAGACCTAGACCACAAACTAGAAGATGCCACAAGGATAATTAAAGTCCTGAACCCAAAAACAAAGGATGAACTTGAATAATTCGACATTGACGATAGAACTGAAGTTGTCTTGGAGGTAAGAAAGGTTTCAACCAAGAGGAATTTGATGTTACAGCTTGAAAACAAGTGCCAAATTTAGAGGCTCAAATCAAACAATTTCACAGGAAATTCAATGCTCTACATCAGAAAAGACTCTGGGGTTTGCAGGATATTCGTGGCAAATTGATTCCACTTGAAGATTATCAACATAGGTTACATGAGATAGTAGTGGAGAAGACCAAGTTTGCCAAAATCAAATGAATTATAACTGGAAAAGCTTTCAATAAAGGTTTAAGTTATGATTTGTTAGTTTAGCATGAAATTAAGCATTTGCTTCTAACTAGGCCTAATTTTGAAAAATATATTGAAGTTGATGAGTCATACAAAAAATTGTTAAATGATGCAGGAGCATCTAGCTGACAGGATGAAGATAAAATGAAGGCGGTACAGTCTCTGAAGGGGACAAGGAGTTAATTCGCTGAATGGATACGTACTTGTGTTTTTGTTTCTTTTTATTAAGTTGCTTGAGTTAATTTAGTGAACTTGTAATTAGGGATAGTAGGACTTAGTTAATGTCTTTGCTTCCAGACAGTTAGTTTATTTTTTGTAAAAAAAAAAAAAAAAAAAAAAAAAAAAAAAAAAAAAATACATGCCAACAGACAATGAAAAGTTCGATACGGTAAATAACTGATGTAACCAATTGAACGTAACTAATAGCAGTTAGTAACAGTTCCACAACCCTATTCTTAAAAGGGGGACAAAACACAATGTGAAGGGTTCGACTGTCAAAGAAATAAAGGAGAGAAAAGGGTAGTAGTTTACTGTGCATATATTCACCTCTTCAATTTCCTTACTACTGTGTATGTGATTTGTTGAAACTACGTTTGTGGAGTTTTTTTTTGGGTAACAATTCTTACAGGTTACAATACCATTGGAGCGATAACAACAAACAAAGGAGAGAGACTGCGCTGATGGCAGGTGGAAATTAATCAAACAAACAGGCTTGAAAACCAATTGTGTAAACAAAGTCACAAAAATTGGAGTTAAAGATCCCAACCAACCAATTACATTTCTACAGTCACCAGGTAAGCAAATATACAGTTACACAGTTATATAATTGAATCAATATAAACGCAAGATAGCATTCTAGTCTTTTATGCATATTCATGCCGTTCGAAACGGAAAATAGGAAACTATTCCATGAACATATGACCTGTGCTTAAAGCAAGTGGGAACCAGACCCAGTAACCCTCGGCCCGTTACAACAGCCAAAAAGCAGTGGCCATCTACAGGGAACCAAGCACTGAAGGTGACTCGGAAATCAAAGAAAAAAAACCCACTGACTCTACAGTCATAACATGAATCCGAACAGAAGCAATTAACAGGCAAAGGACGACACTACCCGTGCTCTGTGGGAGGAGTCGAATGTCGATGCGCTGAAACCCTTGGGTGACCAAAACTGCAATGACAAACAAAAAAAGAACGGAGTGAATGTTGGTAGTACCAGAGGGGAAAGACTTTGAAACTGAACAGAGAAAATAAAAACCAAAATATGCAGTTGGTTGCGTACCTGACGAAGGCTAGCCGTGACTGCCATAACTCCACTAGATTTGCCCTGCTCACAAGGAGTCGGAACGTTAGGAGACTGAGTAAAAAGAAACAGACATTGCTAGCATAGAATGAGTAAACTCACCCCGAGAGAGTGGCAGAGGAACTGAAGGAGCTCGTCATCATAGTTCTGCCAAAACCGTGGAGGAATCGAACTTGGAACCAGAGAACCCTACCAGAATTAACATAACCAGCAAACAGCTGTAATGACCTGGAAAAGCTCAAGAACCGGGACTGTAGAACCAGAAGGAGGAGCGCAGAGGTATAACAATTGATTACCAGCTCAAAACAACAACCAACATTTGAAAAGGAACCAAGAAGGAACTGAATCTTACTAGGCTTATGTAACACTTGCCTAACCAGTGGAAGAGACTACCAAGACGAAACGAAGTAGGGGACTATAACCACAAAACCCACATTGAAGCCGCAAAGAACCGCCGAGAGCACACAACACACAGGATCAGCATAAATGAAATCCCGGTTACAATCGTCTGTATATGTAAAGGAAATCCCCATTTAATTATTGCTTATCTATACACCCGTTGTGGAATACCATCGGCGGCGAATCACGTGGGTTGGCCCCATCATTAAAGTTTGTTATCCCTAATCAAAAGACATGGGATAAATTATGTGAGCTCATCGAATAGAATAGAATACTAAATTTCGGAAGCAAACAATATAATTTCAAGAACACAGTACAAATTAACAAGGGAAATGAACAAAAAAGAGGATTTCTAGCTACAACCATCAACAACAACCCTCAAAATTTGTGCAGAGTGCTCAGATCAGTTCAAATTTACTATTTTTCAGTTCTATTTTTGTAATATCCCAACTATTTTGGATGATATTACTTTTTTGTAATAAATCTTAATTCAAGTCTAAATATGTTTGACTTAAACTCTATAAGTATTTTGTAATTCAGAGAAGAAAGGGTTGAACCCTTGTGATGAACCAATGGACATGCTTGTAACTTTCTAATTAAATTAGTAGAAGGATTATGGATTCATTCTGAGTAGATCATGTATCTTTGTGAGTTCTTTTGGTTATTCAGTTATGTTTTCATTTTTATTTTCTCTGCACATGTTCAAGGTAACATAGAAGTCTGGGTAAAATTAGATTGAATGTCAATCTCTTTGAAAGCTCCTGCAAAAGTTATTATTATTAAAAGAGACTAATTAACTGAAGTTGTCTGTTTTAGTTAATTCCTCTAAAAAAATTAATTGTTGCCTTCTATGACCTCTTGCACATGTATTGTTTGGTTATAGAAAACTTATATACGCGTCTGCTATATATAACAAATTAGATAATCAATATGAATGTTTAAGGAATTAGATATCTTCTTAAATTCTTCTTTCCATATCATTTTAAAGCTTAATTGTGTTAAGAATGAAGGATCAACTCTTCTGTTTTCCCATAAATACTTATAATTTGCATTTGTTTAAAAATTTTAAGCATTGGTCATCCACTCAAAAGAAAAAAACTTATTTTAGATGCTTTGGCATAGTTCCATAGCCTATAACTGTCTACAAAGGACAATAGTCACGATGCTTATGTAATAACAAGAAGGAATAAAAAAATATTTAAAAAAATTTTAAGTGTAAACGTTTGCAAAACAAGCTTGAATTGACCTATAAGACCCACCAAGTCAGGGGTTAGGAGGGTTGATCGAAAAGGTCGAACTCAGATGAGATAGTGCCTAATCCAAGGTGTGTAGGTTGGGTAGTTGGGCGGGCTCTCTAGTTGGGAGTCAGGCTAGTTGGGCTTTACGGTGTCTAGTTAGCCTCGGAGGTAAGGTCAGGCAGGATATCTAGGTTGGGGTCAGGCTGGACTGCTAGATCAAGGTCAGGGTCCTAGTTAGAATTGTGTTTCATGGATGTGCATATGAGGCTGACCTCCCCCTTCCCAAAGGATTGTGTCTACTTGTCTATTTGGAGACATTCCACAATGGAAAAGCAACCATGTAAGGTGCCACAAAGGTTATTATGTGATTTCCACATGGGAGTCAATGATGACATGGAAATGTTTGTAATTGACCTATCTTTGAATGATCACATCTTTTGATCTATAAGTTGAATTGAGATAAAATTTGTATCTTTGGGAAGGTCTTGATGAGACGAATGCAATGATGTCGCTCATTTAAAGTTTTGAGGAAGTTGACAAAAGAAAAACAAAATTGATCCCATTTCCATAACTGTACCATGGAGATTGGATCAGAATCATAACTATCTCCTTCTACCCTTAGTTGGGGTTGGGGTTATGTTGAAGGCATGGAATGTCATTGCCTCAACATCAGGGATAACAACCCGGTCGGGAAATTGAAAACCATTTTGCATCCGTTTGGAATAGTGGCTTCAACTAGGGATGAAGGGAGTTTCCCTTTAAGCATATATGCTGGGATTTGGAGTGTAATCATGAGTAAAAGGGATGTGGTGGATAGAGACGAAAGTAATACAAATGTGTGTGTGTGTCTGTGTGTATTTCCAGGGATTAAACTTATCCTTATCCTGCAATTTAAATATTCTTTAATATGCTAAACAATACAGATCATATAACATAGTTACCGATCAAACGAAAAAATGAACTAGCACCATTTTTTTGAGGTAGCAAAAACTCACCTGATTTTGAAAAGTGTTGATGCCAGAATACACTCTTTTTTTTTCAGCATATTTTTGGCACTTTAAATGTCCTTATGTATCAAGTATGAACATTTTTTTTAAATGTTAGTGATTTTAATCTTGATTTTGAAAAGTGTTGATGCATCATCAACACATTTTTTTAAGAGTTTATTTTTGACACTTTAATTTTTTTTATGTATCAAGTATGAACACCTTTTTTAAATGTTAGAGATTTTCATCTTGATTTTGAAAAGAGTCGATGCAGCATTAACCCTTTTTGTTTAGAGGGCTTATTTTTTACACTTTAAATTTTCTAATGTATTAAGTGTGGATATTTTTTTAAAATGTTTGTGATTTTCATGTTGGTTCAAAAAAAAAAAAAAAAACCAAAAAACTCAAATAAAAAAAAATATATATAAAAAAACTAAAACACCCATAAAAATGTAAAAACAAAAATTAAACTATAAAAACTAAAAAAATAAATAAATATATCAAAAAATAAATAAAAAAAAGGAAAATATTCAAAAAAAGCATAAAATTTAAAAAAAAATTTGAATATTAAACAAAAAAAAGAAGACATCCATAACGATTTTTAAGTTTAAAAAAAAAAATACAACCACAACATAATAATAATAATAATATAAAGAAAAAAATTGAAAAAAATTAAATTAAAAAACTAAAAAAAAAAAAAACACACACACACACACACACAAAATTAAAAAACAAAAAAAAAAAAATTAAAAATACAAAAATTAAAACATATAATATATATATATATGAAAAAAAAATCAAAACCAAACAATTTAAAAATTAAAACAAAAAAAAAAAACAAAACTTAAAAAATAAATTAATTAAAAAAAAAAAAAAAAATTGGTCACCCATGGGTGGGGTTGGCAGCACGTGGGCAGTATTTGTCAAACATCATAACATAAGCCATTGGCTGTGTGGTTTAACAAATATTTTCCAATAGTGTTAAAATTTTAACTTAGATAACTTGTTTATGTTATCTACCTTTCTCTTGGACCAATTCTGCCAATGCTTCATTAGTATCTTGATATCCGCCAATGTATCTATGGGGCATTCTTGAATCAAGTTGGCATTGAAAGGGTTTTCGTGGATGGTATCCATGATATTATTTACGACATCCCTTGTACTAAATATGGATACCTCTGCCTGTTTCATTCTCATGTCCCAATCCCAAAAAAGGATTTCCTTCTATGTGTCCTGAATCCTTGGAGGATTGGTTGCTCTCCCTTCTGCACTTTCTTTCCAAGTAATATAGTCAGAGATATTTTCTTCTATGTCATCAAAGAATGTCCTTAGGTCAAACAACTGATTCATTAGTGAATCGCTTGTCCTACATAGATCATTGATTGTTGTCAGCATTTGGCAAAATGCAACCTGTCGTTGAGCTAGGAGAGTGTTAAGTTCAACCGCTTCCTTCTTGAATTCCTGTTATCAAGAAATCTGGTGTCTATGCAAAGCTGCTAGTCCCACTAAGACGAGTAGCTATCTTAGAAACAAACAGATTAAAGTTACTTTTGCTTTCCTTTATGAGAAGTAGATAGGAGAGGAAAAAATAATACCAACCTTGATCTTTCGCTTGGTTCTCCTCTTTGACAGATGTTTGCCGCTCTTCCCTTGACCACTCCACTTCAAAGAGTACCTGTAAAGTCAAGACGACATAATACCTTCAAAGTGCAAAGATCTATAGTCATAAACAATATAGGACCAGATATATATTGACCACATACACGCATATATCAACTAACATACAAGAATGTGGAGGAAAACTCGAATAGCTTTATTGATATAGAGGTTAGAAGAGAGGATTACAACCCATTGATCTGACCCAACGTCATCCTCCCAGTATCAAAGCCCTTCTTCACCTCATGAAAAGCTTAGATCACCCAACACTATGATATTGCATCAGGAAACCAACAGCACTTCCTTACAAGATACAAGATTCCAGCCTCTGGATCTTTGGGATGAGGGATCCATATATAGATGATTGCAGGGGGTGAGTCAGCTTCTGGGATTTTGATTAGTGTCCTCTCTCTGATAGTTCTTTATTCCACTTGGTGATTGATGATCTCTTACTCAACCCTGGGCGAATTCAGAGAGGCAAGTGTCACAGGAGAAGTTTCTGGAAGATTCCATGATCATCCACCTTGCAAACTCTCTCTACCATTTGTCTACTCTCACCCATTGCACCCTACCAAAGGGCTTTCCAGTATGCATCGCACTTTTTACACTGATCAGGTGAGATGCATCGCACCCTCTGCACTGGGCAGCCTGTATGGTCCAGTTTTGACCAGTTCCGAGCAGTTTTCTGTGGAGAACTTCTGGGAGATGACGTAATCAGTTGATAGATAGCTGGATTTTGTACAGAATAGATACCGGTGAGTTGTAGAATGACGAGCTGCGAGTCTAGCCTGACAACCAGTCAGCGTATGCCACGTGCGATGGCATTAGAGAGGAGCTCTATCAACGCACTGTATTCAGCGATATTGTTCGTTGATCGGCCAATACATACTCCTCTGAAACTTATTAGCTCGCCGCTTGGATCAAAAATGGCCCAGGCCACAAAAGATAGGTTCCGCGAACAACGGCTTGCTTCGTCGGCATATCCAACACATGATTCCAATGGGTTCGACATCTATAACAAATGCAAAAGTGGATCATCTAACCAAAACGATTGCTCTTAGCGAAAACAAAAATGTAACAAAAGCATAGGGGTTACTTTACTGAGTCAAGCATAGTAACGCTTTAAGATACAACCCATTACGGGTTGCGCCAGTAGAATCGCCATTTTGTTATCTGGAAATCTAGTGTCTATGTAGAGCTGCTAGTCCCACTAAGATAGGTAGCTATCTTAGAAACAAACAGATTAAAGTTACTTTCGCTTTCCTTTATGAGAAGTATATAGGAGAGGAGCAAAGAATACCAACCTTGATCTTTCGTTGGTTCTCCACTTGTTCCTTCTCCTCTTTGACAAATGTTTGTCGCTCTTCCCTTGACCACTCCACTTCAAAGAGTAACTGTAAAGTCAAGACAGCATAATACCTTCAAAGTGCAAATATCTACAGTTATAAACAATATAGGACCAGATATATATTGACCACAAACACGCATATATCAGCTAACATACAAGAATGTGGAGGAAAACTCGAATAACTTTATTGATATAGAGGTTAGAAGAGAGGATTACAACCCATTGATCTGACCCAGCGTCATCCTCCTAGCATGAAAGCCCTTCTTCACCTCATGAAAATCTTAGATCACCCAACACTATTATATTGCACCAGGAACCAGCATCACTTCCTTACAAGATACAAGATTCCAGCCTCTGGATCTCTGGGATGAGGGATCCATATATAGATGATTGCAGGGGGGTGAGTTAGCTTCTGGGATTTTGATTAGTGTCCTCTCTCTAATAGTTCTTGATTCCACTTGGAGATTGATGATCTCTTACTCATCCTTGGGTGAATTTAGAGAGGCAAGTGTCACAGGAGAAGTTTCTGGAAGATTCCATGATCATCAAGCTTGCAAACTGTCTTTTCCATTTGTCTAATCTCACCCATCGTACCCTATAGAAGGGCTTTCCAGTACGCATCGCACTTTTTACACTGAGCAGGTGAGATGCATCGCACCCTCTGCATTGGGTAGTCTATATGGTCCAGTTTTGACCAGTTCTGAGCAGTTTTCTATGGAGAACTTCTGGGAGATGATGTAATCAGCTGACCTTGTTCCTTTAGTACATGAAACAACACTTTTAGGGACTTAGAATCCCTTGGTTTATGGACATATGTGATTGGGGTTGTAGTGCCCAAATATGTCTATAACAATTCCTCAATCTTATGATTACCTTTGAGTTGATCAATCCTTAGTTGTAGTTGTTGCAGTTGTTCATCCTTACTTCTGATGTTTGCTTCATGTTGAAGCTTTATTTCATCAAAGATCTTCTGCAGTTGTGTCATTTGTACCTGCCATTCTTCACCAATACTCTATCTTACATTTGACAATGCTTGTTCTAATTGCGGGATTTTATCATCCTTTTCCCTGAGCAGAAGTTGTAATTTTGAGGCTTTTTCAACAGTAGTTGTAGCATATGCTCCTACGAATTGAGACAGACTTGTGAGATCATTGCCAGGGTTGATTTGAGAATCCTTCCATAGAATGTCCAAAGGTATATTTCTAGGAATGAAGGCCTAAGATTGCTTTATCCTCTTCCTCTTCTTTTTCCTTGTCATAACAACTTTATGTTTTGGGCTATAGAATACATCCAAGGGAGTTATTTCTTCAATCTTGAGTACAACTTCAGATGTGGGGTGTTCCGGGATGACTATCAAGTCATCAGTGTCGGCTGCCTTGTCAGAAGATCCAATAGTGAGTGGAATATTCTTAGTGACCTCAGGGGTTTTGAGAATTTCTATAGGATTGGTGGTCTGAGTTTCTTGTGAGTTTGTATCGAAAATCTTATCAAACTGTTCCCATACTTTATCCAAATCACTGGTAGTTAGCTATTTATTGGTATGTTGTGTTGATGATGTATTTTCAATATTCCCCTTCTTGACTTGAGGTTCCTTTAAACTTGATCAGAAACAAAAATAATTAGGAAAGAAAAAGTGATCTTGAAATATTAGGTAAATAAGATTTCTCTTAATAAAAAAAACTCATTTCATTATAACTTTGTAGCAACCTTTTATAGATGAAAAAAATCTTCAATATATGTATCAATCATTAATTAGTTATAAAGATAAGGTAGGTGGTTATTGAAGCTTTTCTTTTTAGATGAACTTGATTTTTCATAGGTAGGGCCACTATTTCCAGCAGGCGTTCATAGCCTCGTCAAGGTTACCTTTTAAACGAAAATGAACTAGGATCCCATCCACTTTAGTTGTAATATTTAGAGGTAATATTTTTTTAATTTTTTATTTCTTTAAAAGCCATTGTCCTAGTTTGGTAGCCAAATGATGACAATGCCATTCATGGGTTGTAATAGGATTGACTAAGCTAGCTCTTGATGAGACTCCTTGTCTTACAATTATATAATAATAAGCTATTATCGTGGTTTGGTGGTCAGTAGTGATAATGTCAACCCATTATTTCCCCTTGATCATGGTAAGTAAGCTCATGATTAGACCTTTTATCTTTTAAATTTATTATATTTTTGAATTACACTCTGAAAAATGTACAACTATTGGATGGGGAGGTTCATTCACTCCTTAAGAGTATTGGATGATAATTTGCAGTTTTGAGATGCTAAAGCTCTGAATAGTGTTTACTCTTTTAAAGAAAACATTTCTTGACTGATAATTAGATTGAAGACTTTTATGAGTGTTTAGGTCGAAAGAGGCTTCAACTTTAATGGGAAAAAGATTTCAAAGTTTTATAATAATTACCCAATTTCTTCAAATTCGTAATTATTTCCTCAAAATTTTATGCTTTGAAAAGTCAAAAATCATGGAATGATTAGAGATAATGATGGAAAGCCATATGCACGTTACTTAATTTTATTTATTCTACAAACATTAGAATACATAAATTGATATTTACATATTTTACATTAGAATTGATGTTCCTTCAAGAAAAGAATTTTTTGAGAATTATCCCATTAACAGGAAGAACATCCATATTTCCTTGTAAATCTTGAAAAATAAAAGTTGATGGGCCTAATTGCTCAAAAATTTGAAATGGTCCAAGCCATAATTTTTGAAATTTAGAATGTTTTCCTTTTTCTTCGCGTGCTTTGTCCCACTTCAAGACCAAGTCTCTGATTTGAAAGTTTTTCTTATCTATTGAGCTTGTATCAAAGGTATATTTTACTAGTTGATGATGATGAGCATGTGTTTGTTTGGCCTTCTCCCTTTCTTCTTCTAATTTAAGGATTTGTGATATTTTTAATTGCAGAGAAGAAATAGGCTTTTGTTTGATAAATTGTACCAGAGCTGATGAGGGAAAAACTAGATTAGGGGGGAGAATTTCCTCCTTCCCGTATATTAGATGAAAAGGAGAAGTACCAATAGATGTTTTCATGGCTATCCTATTAGTCCAAAGAGTGAAAATCAAATATTTATGCCAATTCTTTTGACTTTGATCAACAGTTCACTTAATTATCCTAATGAGGTTTTATTAGTTGATTCTACTATACCATTTCCCTAGGGATAATAATTAGTAGAGTATTTGAGTTTAAATCCTCCTTTCAAAGAAAACTGAGTCATATTGTTTCCTGAAAAATATGATGCATTATAAAAAATGAGTGCATTGGATAGGCCAAACCTGATGATAATATATTGATCAATGAATTCAGTAATATTATTAGAAATGGTCACTTTAAGTGGTATTGCTTGAACCCATTTTGTGAAATAATTTGTAGCAGTAAGGATAAACTTGTGTTTCTTAGAAGAGTGAGGAACAATCTCACCAATTATATCCAATCCCCATTGTTCAAATGGTTGTTCAATGTTGACTGGTTGTAGAGGTAAGGTTGGTTTTCTCTGTCTTCCTGCAGCAGTTTGGAAAATTTTGCACTTTCTAACATAGGCATGGGTATCCTTAAAAAGAGTTGGCCAGTGATATCCATCATGCAGGATTTTATGAGTGGTGGTACCTCCTCTAAAGTGTCCACTAGCTGGTCCATTGTGTAATTCTTGCAAAACCCTTTGTGCTTCATATTTTTCTAAGCATCTTAACAAAATAGAATCATAGTTTTTTCTGAAATAACACATCATCAATGAGTTCATATTGATTGGATTTCAGCCTTAAGGCCCTTTTTCTCTGGTAATTGAGTTCAAGTGGATCATATCCATTCTTTAAATAAAAAATGAGATCAATATATTGAGATTCAGTGTTAATAAGGCACACCTCGGATATCTGAATAGTGTTACCTAAATTGTCAGGCCAGACAGTAACTCCATTAATCAAAACTAATTCATGTCTTCTATTCTATTAGATAGGTCTATTATATACATGAGGGAGAGACTGTTCAGTTCATCTCCCGATGACTGTTCATATTTCTCATTTATTTATTTACATATATTTACCCAATCACAAGGATTAGGTGTCAACATTCCCCCCCTTAATCTGAAGGGATGATTGGTGAGTCCAAGCATCGTTTTGAATATCAAGCCTTTTCTCTTCACAGCGCTTTGGTGAAGATGTCTGCAATTTGTTCATTTGTGGAACAATGACAAAGATGATTGTTCTGGCCTCAAATGATGTCAAATCAGATTATATTAATATTGATGTGCTTTGTTCGATCATGGAAACTTGGGGTTCTGCCACTTTATTGCAGAGTATTGTCAAGCATGAGTGAGTTGATTGTACTTGTTTACCTGCAAATCTTCAAGAATTTTCCTAAGCCACACAATTTCTTTTGTTGCTTCAGCTGCTGCCACGTATTCTGCTTTTGTTGTGGAATCTGCTAGAACTGATTTTTTGCGTGATCTCCAGGAGACAGCTCCTGGTCTAAGACTCATAGCATATCCTGAAGTAGATACCCCAGTTTCTTTGTCTCTATCAAAGTCTGAATCAGAGTATCCAATCAAGCTGAAGTCGTCCACCTGTGTGTGCTTGATTGCAAAGTCTTGAGTTCCCTTCAAGTACCTTAGAACTTTTTTCGCAGCAGACCAATGTCCCTCACAAGGCTTTTTCATAAACCTGGAGAGGATTCCAACAGCAAACGAAATGTCTGGTCTGGTATTACTTATGTAGTTGAGACTTCGTACAAGTTGTCTATACTTCGTTGCATCCTCAAATTCTTTTCCTTCAATAGATGTGAGCTTTAAGTTTTGTTCCATTGGAGTAGTAAGAGGATTGCACTCTGTCATGCCAAACCTGTTCAACAATTCTCCAATGTATTTCTTTTGAGAAATAAATATGGACTTTTGATGTTGGGTTACTTCAATGCCAAGATAGTAATGAACATAGCCCAAATCAGTCATTTCAAAACTTTTCCCCAATTCCTTCTTCATGGATGCAATGTAGCTTTCATTGTTCCCTGTCATTAAAAGATCATCTACATATACCACAAGATATACAAATGTTTTGCCAACTTTCTTGACAGATAAATTTGTGTCATCAAGATCAAAATGATTGAAACTGAGTTTCAGAAGATGCTCAGTTAGTTTTTCATACCAGGCTTGCGGTACTTGTTTGAGGCCATACAAGGACTTCACAAGTTTGCATACTTTATGTTCATGTCCTTTGACAACAAATCCTTCAGGCTGGGACATAAAAACATTCTCTTTTAGATCTCCATTCAAGAAGGAAGTTTTTACATCCATTTGATGGACTTTCAAACCGTTCTGAGCTGCTAGTGCAAAGAGTGTCTGGATGGTGGCCCATTTTGCTATGGGGGCAAAAGTTTCCTCATAATCAACCCCTTCCTTCTGTGCAAAACTTTTTACCACAAGCCTAGCTTTGTGCTTGTCAAGTGAGCCATCAGCTTTGTACTTGTTCTTGTACACCCACTTGCAGCCAATTGGTTTGGTTCCAAATGGAGGATCAACCAGCTTCCAAGTGTCGTTCTTTATGAGGGCATCA
>APFE030883009.1:131463-145868 GCA_000404065.3 Pinus taeda
ATTGCACTCTGTCATGCCAAATCTGTTTAACAAATCTCCAATGTATTTCTTTTGAGAAAGAAATATAGACTTTGGATGTTGGGTTACTTCAATGCCAAGATAGTAATGAACATAGCCCAAATAAGTCATTTCAAAACTTTTGCCCAATTCCTTCTTCATGGATGCAATGTAGCTTTCATTGTTCCCTGTCATTAAAAGATCATCTACATATACCACAAGATATACAACTGTTTTGCCAACTTTCTTGACAAATAAAGTTGCATCATCAAGATCAAAATGTTTGAAATTGAGTTTCAGAAGATGCTCAGTTAGTTTTTCATACCAGGCTCGTGGTGCTTGTTTGAGGCCATACAAGGACTTCACAAGTTTGCATACTTTATGTTCATTTCCTTTCACAACAAATCCTTCAAGTTGGGACATAAAAACATTCTCTTTTAGATCTCTATTCAAGAAAGCATTTTTTACATCCATTTGATGGACTTAATCATGAGTTGAACAACTTCAAGTGCAGAATGTGAGTCATAGAGTTCTTTCAGCTTTTGTAAGGCTTCAAAGGAAGTTGAATATGAAGAATTATGGTGACTCACCTCTTCATTTACAGATGCAATGATTAATGCATAACCTTTGTTGTTCTTGTTTTCCCAAATGACGAGCTCTTTGTCTGAGGTAGGTTGTACTGGTTCATTGTCTCCTTCTCTGACACACATTCCTTTCCATGGCTCATTGAAAATGAGGGTGTGTTTTATCATTCGAGACCATTCAAGATAGTTCTCCTTGCCAGTGTGAACTATTCCCACCATAGATATGATTGAATGCATTGAAAAATCTGAGTGTTGTAAAAATACTTATGCAAAAAAAAATGTGCTTTTGCGGAGAAAAAAAACTTCTGCTGCTAAAAAATTGATTCTGATATATGATATATGGAGACAGAGGTATGCAGAATAATTTATCTTCAAAGCTATCTCAGTCTATTGTCTAATTCATCTTCATGGCATCTTCACAATTATTGTCTATGCTGTCAAAGGAATCTACAGAAAACTACTGAGACTTGTATAAGCGATTCCACAAATGAATCAAATGTTATAGTAATGCACCAAAACCTTAACTTCTCTGAAATACCACAGTGCTAACCAGCAGCGTTAACCAACAACGTTAACCAATAGCATTAACCAACCAACAGCGTGATATATCAAGCTGAGGTATGGAGACCTGGGACCTGTGAATTTCTTAACGAGGTTTGTTGCTTAGTCCAAAGATAAAGACAGGCAAGCAAAAACTACCATCATGCTAATTCCGTCGAGTGAAAACAAAAAATAATAATCAAAGTGGCACATAAGGCTTGTAATGGCATCATGTGACATGTACAGTCCTCGAGGCGGTGCACTTGGGATAGCAACTACACCACGTTTCCGCTGCCACCACATTCACCATGGAGTAGATATAATGGGAGTGCGGTGTAAGGAGGGCTCCGGTGGCCTTCTTCAAGCACATAGTTGTCCTTCATGCAAGAATTAGACACGCTATGTGGCTGTGGGAAGTATGAATATGGGAGTCGAGAAGCATATGGAGGTTGAGGCCGAGGTGTAGTAGAATTCGGATACTGCAACAGATTCTGCAATAATAAGAAGCAGCATCCAGGCCAATATTGAAGCTAGAGGTTTAAAAGAAAGGCATTATCCATTCCTCTGGAAAGGTGGAAGGGAAGACATCATCGCGGGTAGGCCAAGCTCTTCCACTTCCACAGAAGCTCGTAACGCTAAGAGGCAGCATATGTTATATTTCTTTGAAATGCAATTTTATCCATCCATCCATCAAACAGAATTCGATGTACTTAAAAGACTTCAATGAATTAAAAACGTTCAACGCATATTCTGCATACCACAGTCTCAAAACAATTACACACTACCATTAACAGTTAGAGCAGCGTATGGACTATGTCAGAGGAGCATGAGAGGTTACAAAAAATTGGAAGAAGAATGCAGGACAAACTGACAAATTTCTGAAGAAACAATAGAAGGGAGTTACCATGGCAGACTGCAATGCCAAAAATGGAGTTCGCTCTGATACCAAGATTGTTGGGCATTGGATAATCCAGCACTCCCCATGTGTTTCGTGACATGGACTAACCACCTCTCAATGATCTGTTAACTCTGGTGATGCGTCCGTTTACTAACACCTGTGGGTTTTGGTGTAACGGAAATCGTGATCCCAACAAGTGGTATCAGAGCCAAAGGTCTCGAGTTTGAATCACACCCAACTTACGCTGGGGCGAAGATTATTGGGAATTGGATAATCCAACACTCCCCGTGTGTTTTGTTACATGGACTAACCACCTCTCGATGATCCGTTAACTCTGGCAATGCGTCTGTTTACTAACACCTGTGGGTTTTGGTGTAACGGCAATCATGATCCCAACATAAATCCTCATTAGATGGCATGTTAGAAGCTCCTGTAAGTAGTCTGCAAAAACCTTGACCTCTTAAAATTTTAGCAGGTTTTACTTCTATGTCATACTCTTGTAGAGCAACTACCCAATTTTCTCTCTTTTCACCCAATTTGTTTTGAACAAGAAATTGTCTTACTCCTAAAAATGAGACAATTACCTGGGTATGATTTTTAAGGATAAATGGCCTAAAATTTTTAACGAACTTAAAGACAGCAAAGGATTATTTCTCCACTTCTAAATAATTTAGTTTTTCACCTTGTAGATTTGAGCTAAAAAAGGAGATTGGAAATATGAGGAAACACTACTTTCAGATAAGTCAGATTGTTGTGGCTTTTCTTCAAAAATAGAAATTCCTTCTAATTTCTGAATTAAAGTTTGAACTTCGGGTATCTCTTGAGAAGGAGGTTGACCAGATGACTTAGGTAGTGTGCTAGGAGACTTTTTGGTTGTTTCCACAACTTTCGGTCTAGGAGTAGATGATTTGGAATGAGCTCTAGAAGTTGGTGGAAATCTTGAGGGGGAGTGACTCTTTAGATGGCCTTTTATTGTAGGATCAAACATTTCTACCGTTCATAGTCGGGGCCCTCCTTCTAGCACCAAAAATGTTGAAGGCCTGGAATGTCATTTCCTTAACCTTGGCAATAACCACCTGGTCGGGAACTTGAAAAGTGTTTCATATCCATTTGGAATAGTGGCTCCAACTAGGGATGAAGGGACCAGTTTCCCTTTAAGTATATATGATGGGATTTGGAGTGTAATCGTGAGTAAAAGGGATGTGGTGGATAGAGACGAAAGTAATGAATATATATATACATTCCCCGGAATTAAACATATCCTATGCTGCGATTTAAAGTTTTCTTAATATGCTAAACAATATAGATCATATAACATTTCAAGAAATAAATGCAAGAAAGATAATTAATTTGATTAAATAGTTAATAAAATTAATTGTTTTAAAACATATCACATATAATATTTTGTTGTTTCTACAATGAATTCAAGAATATCAACTTCATACTCTTCAATAGTGAATAAGTATTCAACAATATATAAGATCACACACAGCAAAAACAATAAAGAAAATGTGTGACTGTCATCAAATATAAACACAACGATAAAACAAGGATAACAATACACAATAGATTAATGCTCTGCTCTGGAAAGAGAATAGTCTTGGTTCCTCCTTCCTATTAAGATACTTGAAAGATACAATAGTGCGAGTCTCTTAAGTTTCCTTACAACAATTTAGAACCTCTTCCTAAATACATGAAAGGGGTATTTATAAAAATATAGATTACAAAAATAATGAATACATAAAATGTTGAGGAGGTTCAAACAACCTTCCTTAATATAAAAATAAAATACAAAAATAGAGTATGTTGGAACCAATCATCTAGAATGAGAAGCTTGTTGTGCTTTCATTTGCTACCCAATTTCATAAATATCCATTATGGGCTTTAATTATCGAGGATGAGTTGGGTTTAGTTGCATATGGCTTGCATAAATCACATCAGAGAGTGCTTGAAGCATGTGGACAATACTATTTGTCAAACATCATAACATAAGCCATTAGTTGTGTGGTTTAACCAAGTGTTTCCAATAGTGTTCAAAGTTTAACTTAGATAACTTGTTTATGTTATCTGCCTTTGTCTTGGAACAATCTTGCCAATGCTTCATTAGTATCTTGACATTCGGCAATGTATCTATGGGGAATTATTGAATCAAGTTGGAATTGAAAAGGTTTTCGCGGATCATCTTCATGATATTATTTGTGATGTCCCTTGCACTAAATATGGATTCCTTATCCTGTTTCATTCTCATGTCCCAATCCCGAAAAAGATTTCTTTCTATGTGTCATAAATCCTTGGAGGATTGGGTTCTCTACCTTCTGCGATGTCCTTCTAAGTAATAAATTTAGATATATTTTATTCTATGTCATCAAAGTATTTCCTTAGGTTAGAAAACTGATTCATCAATGAATCACTTGTCTTACATAGATCATTGATTGCTGTCAGCATTTGGCAAAATGGAACCTATTGTTGAGCTAGGAGAGTGTTAAGTTCAACCACTTCCTTCTTGAATTCTTCAAGCTTAGGATTATCTTTAAGTTGATCAATCCTTAGTTGTAACTGTTGGAGTTGTTCATCCTTGCTTTTGAGGTCTACTTCATGTTGAAGCTTTATTTCATCAAATCTCTTTTGCAACTGTGTCATTTGTACATGCCATTCTTCACCAATACTTTGTTTTGCATTTGATAATGCCTATTCTAATTGCAAGATTTTATCATCCTTTTCCTCGAGCATAAGTTGTACTTCTGAGGCTTTGTCAACAATAGTTGTAGCATATGCCCTTGCGAATTGAGACAGTCTTATGAGATCATTGCCAGGGTTGATTTGGGAATCCTTCCATAGAACATCCAAAGGTATATTTCCAGGAACTAAGGCCTGAGATTTCTCTGTCCTCGTCCTCTTCTTTTGCCTTGTCATAAAAACTTTATGTTTTCGACTCTAGAATACATCCAAGGGAGGTATTTCTTCAATCTTGAGTCAACTACAGATGTGGGGTGTGTTGGGATGACTTCCAAGTAATCGGTGTTGACTTCCTTGTTAGAAGATCCAATAGTGAGTGGAATATTCTTAGTAACCTCAGGAGTTTTGAGAATTTCTATAGGATTTGTGGTCTGAGTTTCTTGCGAGGTTGTACTAACAATCTTATCAAATTGTTCCCATACTTTATCCAAATCATTAGTAGATAGTGATTTATCGATCTATTGTGTTGATGATGTATTTTCAGTGTTCCCCTTCTTGACTTGAGGTTCCTTTGGGACTTTAGTTGTTACTGGTTCTTTATGTAGAACTAGTTGTGAAATATTTAGTATGTCGAGGGGGATATTCTCCAACCTGTTGTTCTTTTATTCTTTGAACTTCTCCTGATCAACTAGGCTCAGACGAGCTTTCTCTAATATCTCTACTTGGTGATAATCTGTGGTTGTCTCGAAAAGGTCATCGAAGTCATCTGGTTCATGCTGGAACAGCCTCACTTTGACCTATGCGGTGCCATTTTGAGCTTTCTTGTTCGGCTCATATTTCCTAGGTCAAACAGTGGGAAATTGCATGCATATAATTTTCTCAATTTCAAGATTTGCATGCCTAAAATTCTCCAGAGTAAAAAATCCACAGTGAATAGGAATAGGTGGCCAAACAGATTTCTTGGCTTCCTTAAGACATTTGGTCAGTCCATTTCCCATAGTCTGATACACTACTTATCTAGCCATAAGTTTGTCTAGGACATAGAGAGGGAGGACATGAGGGGCAGCTAGGCTTCCATAGATCCTAACATAAATGAAACATTCTTCCCCAAACTATTTTCCTATGGTCGTAAGGTCATCTAGAGCTTCTCTAGAAAATCTAGGGGGTTTCTCATCAAAGATGGTTTAGTACAATGGTAACATTATCCCATGGCAAATTTTATAAAAATGGGTCTGATAGTTGCTTTCCCATAGGATATTATGGTATATATGGATGGGGGTAGGGTATTATAAAGTCCATTTCCATCCCATGGATGGAAAATCGGAGGTAAAGAATAGGGCATTCATAATATAAGTGATCATGAAAAAGGGGGGAATTTCCCTAGTAGACATATTATATTTACTTCTATATGCTAGAATATGAGTGGCCAAATTGTTTGACTAAATGGTAGCCCAATCCATAGTGTAGGCATCTGAGGAAACTTCTATTAGGGGAACCCATTCTATAGTGAATTTTTGTGTATTAGGTTGTCCAAATAACCTACACATCATAGATACGATATGACAATAAGGACCAGTGAGAGAAGCTAGGGACTACATACCATTATCGTCATGTTTGTGTTTGCTTGGCTCATTCCTCCATTTCCTGATTGGGTCTGACTGAACTGGATGCTCATCTGCTAACTCCTAAATAAACTGGGCATTGTATATTTTTGGGTTATGGTAGATGGTACATATTTCAGAGGTCTTTGGCTCTGAACGATCCAATCTTCGCCTGTGTGCTCAAGGTTGAAAGTCCTATCAACGATATTTACTTCGTCGATTACCCATTTGACTAAGACTATATATGGCATTATCTTTGCCCAAGCAACTACCCGATGGAGATGAGAGTTGGCAACATCTGCCCAAGTGGTTTCAGATGTCGATGTAGTGTCATCCACTATAGCCTGTCCCACAACTATCCTGGGTTCTTCTTCCTCGAATAATTTGTATATCACTTCCTAGGAAGAACTTCTGACATCGGTAGTAAATGTAGTGTCTGAGAATAATGGAGGAATTTTAGTTACTTCTGTAGTAGTTGTAGCCGATGGTGGTGGAACCATATTCTTCTTATTCTTCTTTGGAGCTCTCAACATTTCGCCTAAGCTCTGTTTCTCGATACTAGCCTATGACAGAGAAAATATGATAAGAATAAGGAGAAACACTTAGCGTTTGAGACTTATGGTGAGAATGGTAAAATAGCGTGAAAACAAGCATTTAACACAAAAATCTTGAAATTCTCAATGAAATCAACTGAATCATTCACATAACCAAGGTCCATTAATACCATTATAAATGATAATAAATGAAGAAAAGTGGGTTTCACATGTCTTTCGGACATGTCAACATCTCGTTGGATTATATCGCATCACAAGTTTTTCAATATGATCTTCGATGGCTTTACAAAGTGAAATTTTGCGATATGTGATTGGCGAAATTTGTGTTGGCTTAGTGGGGCCTAACCTAGGTTTAAAGATGATTTAGCAAAGCAAATCTCGGTACTACTGGCCCTTTTGGCAACAATTCGCAGAGCGCGGATTGAGGTCTTACCCGAAGTAGTATGGGAGTGCGCTAGAACTAGGTTTCCACACCCTTGGGATGTCTAATGGGCTTCTGGAGGTCCACAGTCTGACCTATCACTGCACACACTTGCGATCCCTTCATGACCTATGGTGCAGCTTCCACGCAACCCTGCTCAGGGCGCGACCCGTATAATACCCAAGTTCCTTGCTTAATAACTGATTACTTAGCTTATGTGTGTAAGTTTTATGGTTATTACAGCATATTCAGCATTTATATCAGTGCACACAATACATAAATGAACCTAAACATAAAGAAGATAAGCACAACAATTGCACAGAATTAGGAATCAACTTCTCTTTATTAGCTTTTTGTCCCAATTACATACTCGACTCTACCTTGCGCTCTCAACTGCAGGGGTTTGCACACTCAGCTGTGAACTCTACTAGGCCTTTGCACACTCAGCTGCAGAGCCTCTTCCTACTACTACAACCCAAGACACTTAGACTTCTACTCTAAGATCAAACCATTCCGTTGCTATTCTTCCTATTCATGACTGACTTTACAACATAGAGCCTCACTCTATTTATACAATCCCATGGTCCGCGGACCATGGGTAGGCTGACTTTACACTAATTTACAATATAAATGTTAGGGCGGACAACCTTATGACTCAATTGTACAATTCACGCTCCGCGCCCGTAATTCGTGGAGTTCTACACCATCTTTGACCAAAACTTGGGCTCTGAGCCCCAAAACCTACTGTTGGGGGGATTCCATGCCCAACAAGCCCCCAACACAATCAACGTGAATCATCCTAAGTCACTCTGTTGGTGCGGAAATCTTGGCACGAAGCCCTTCCAACCATTGTTGTGCTTCCCAGAGGTCTGCGGCGCACTGATCTGTAGTCTGCTGGATATGCTCCATTCCTTCACCTGAATCATCCAAATTTGGCTCATGTCCTTCTTTGGTATTGGCTTTTGGTTCTTGTGTTTATAGTCCCGCATCCCTTTCCGGCTCCTCGGGCCACGAAGACTGTGCTTCAGTCGGTTAGTCAGAGAATTGGCCCACCCATGTAGGGTTTCAGGTGGCTGCCGCTGAATTTTCCTGAGAAGGGTTCTCCATTGAGTTTAACCAACTGGACCACACCTCCATTGGTGACCTCTTTTACTGCATATGGTCCTAGCCAGTGCATTCTAAATTTTCCCGAAAATGTTTCAAACTGGTTATCATACAACAACATTATGTTGTTTACCTTGAAGGTGCGCAACTTGATATGGCAGTCGTGCCAGGCTTTTTCACGCTGCTTTTGTACTTGCTGGTGAAATCCGACGAGAAATCGTTCTTCCTCGAGCTCTTCTAATTGCACAAGCCTTTCTTCCAAAACTTCGCGGTCCATCATACCTATGAGTGCTGCTATTCGCAGACTAGGGACGATGTATGCCATTGGCATGACTGCTTTCGTACCATAGACCACCTAAAATGGTGTCTGTCCCATCAATTTCTTGCATGTTGTCCTGTACGCCCATAACACAACGGGTATGCGTAGGTCCCAGTCATCCCCCTGTGCGTTACATAGTTTGGTAAATGTAGTCTCCAATATTTTATTGAATGCTTCTACTATTCCATTGGCCTATGTGTGGTACGGCATACTTTTCCGGTGATAAACCTGGAACTCTTCTGTGAGCGCACTGATGGTTTCATTCAAGAATTGTGTTTCACGATCGCTCATTAAGATTCTCAGTCAACCAAATCGTGTTAACAAGTTTTCGAACAAAAACTTTGCAGTTGTAGTGGTCATGCAGTCCTTGACCGGTTGTGCTTCTACCCATCGTGTCAGGTATTCTGTCATGGTGATGATGTAGCGCGCACCCGTCTTTCCCTAAGGTTTGATTGGGCCCACAAATTTGGTTGCCCACTTCTCAAATGGCTATAGTGTAATTTGGGGAATTAGTGGCATCTCGTCCCTTCGCAATGGTTTCCCCGTCCTTTGACATATATTGTGGACCTTATAGTGTGCTTTTGAATCCTGGTGCAGGGTCAGCCACCATAGACCTGTGCGAAGAATATTTTGTGTAGTTGCACATCCTACATAGTATCCTCCTGTAGTGCCCCCATGTGCTTCTGCAAGGATCTGACCTCATTCAAATTCAGGTACGTATCTTCACAATATCTCATCGTTACCCATCTTATAGAGGTGTCTCGCGATGACAGAAAAGTCCACCGCGCGCACCACCAATTCCTTCTTCTATTGGATTGAGTACTCCTTTGGCATAGTTCCTTTTGTTAGAAAATGGATTATATCTTCGAAGTGTTTGTCTGTGACGCGCACTGCGAAGAGCTATGCATCAAGTAGTCCCTCCTCCAAATTTGTTGGTTCCTCGCCCTTCTCAATTCGTGACAAGTGGTCTGGTCCTACATTCAAGTGTCTTGGCTTGACTATGACCTCAAAATCATATTCTTGAAATAGTAGCAGCCATCTACATATTCGCCACCCCAACACATGCTTGTTCACCAGATATTTCAACGCATAATGGTCAGTATACATTTTTAAATGTCCTCCTAGTAAATAGTGCCAGTATTTTTGGAGCACGTACACCATTTCCAACCCCTCGGGTTCGATTGTAAAGTAGTTACTTTCTAATTTGGACAGTCTTTGACTTGCAAATGTGATCGGGTGATCCACACCCTCCGCACCCTCCTGTGTGAGTACGGCTCCCAACGCGATACACAACACATCAACATGTACATGAAATTCCATGTCCCATTTCGAGAAGACCAAGATTGGCACAGAGGCCGGTTTCCCCTTTAGCACATCCAAACTCTTCATGCAATCATCATTCCAACAATATGTAACATCTTTTTCAATAGCTTTTCCATCAGTGCGGTTATTTGGGCATAACTTTTAATGAACTTCCTATAGTATCCATTGTGTCCCAAGGTAGTGCGCAGTTGTTTAACACTTTGCGGTGCTTCCAAATTGAGGATACTGGAAATCTTTGCAGGGTCCACCATCAGTCCTTGTTTGCAGACCACATGTCCCAGCAGGTTTCCAAAGGGAACGAGGAATGTGCACTTCTTCAGGTTCAACACAATCTAGTGTCGTCGGCAAGTATCCAGCATCAAACGTAAGCTCGCTACATGGTGCTTAACTAATCCAAAAACACTCCAATCATCCAGATAGACCTCCAAAACTTTTGTTGGAAATAATACTGAGAGGGGGGGGGTGAATCAGTATTATCTGGTCAATTACTTTATTTTCAAACCCAGAACATATACGCTACTTCAATTAGAGAAAACTACATATATACGCAACTACAGATAAGGAAACCCGTGTATACCATGCAGAATTATACTTTAATATATTATATAGATGTTGAACATTAATCTGTACATCAGAATCATATAAACAGTAACTAGGAACAGTAAAATGGAGCAGAAGACAATCACACACAAGAACACAAGATATAAGGTGGAAACCCAATGTGGGTGAAAACCACCTGCTGCAATATGTCTCTATCTTTCCAATTAGAAACTTCTTCCTACAATGATTATGTACTGGTGCAGTCCTTTACCAATACGTAAGCTGCAACCTGCAGAGAGCTACAACCCTCTCTTTTCTTCCAGGGACCACGTTTCATAAATTTTCAAACTGGATCCAATCATCAAACAATCTCTTTTTCACCCATTAGTACTGAATCAAATAAACACTTCTCCGATTGCTGTACCCTGAACACAGTAACAGTAATCGCACACCAATTATGAACCCAGAACACTGTAGCTAAATAGTAGAAGCAGCTAAAACAAAATTCAAAATACGTACGCTACTTCACTATTCAGAAACCTGCATGCATACGCTTCTGCATCGAGACCAACCTGCATATACACTTCTTTCACTTGCAGAAACTGCATGTATACGCTTGTTCATCAAGACCAACCTGTGTATATGCTTCTTTCACTTGCAGAAACTGCATGTATATGCTTCTGCATTGGACCAACCAGTGTATACGCTTCTTTCACTTGCAGAAACTGCGTGTATACGCACCTTACCTTCACTGAACCTGCGTACATATCTATAAAGGATAATTCACTCTTTCAATCATTCAGACATTAGTTCACCTAGATTATCAGATTTATAGATCAAGCGTGCACCTCATAGAACAGCTCAAAATCATACAAAGATACTATCATTCAAGCCTTAATATTTTGACCCATCAATAGAACTTATCCTTCTCCTTGTACTCAGGTTCCTTCTTCATTCAGATCCAGATCTTCACCATAACCCAATCACAGTATTCCAGATCTAGCACTTGATCAGATATTCAATAATTCAGATAGTCCCTTGCCAAATGATCTCCTTCCTCTTTTATAGCCTTAGGCCTTTCACAATACCACGGTCTAAAAACCATAACAATTCAATACCATGGACCCAATACTTGGGATCAACACTTATGACGAGATACCATGGCCCAAAACCATAGTTTCAAATACCAAGGACTAAATACCACGGACCAAAAATAAATTCTCCCACATGTACGCACTTTTCTTTGCATGAAAGTGCGTGTATACGCATACGTGCCTTCAGAATGTCCAACCCGCGTGTATACGCGGCTTCGTTAAGGTGAACTTGTGTATATATGATTTCCTTCATTCTGAGAGCCTGAAATGTGATCTGTCATCAGAGTGAGTTGCCATCAAGGACAACACCTGTGCCATAGCACCAAACCTCTGCAATAATGCCAACAACTTTGTGGATGTATTCTTTGAACGCGGCTACCACGATGTGCGAAAATATAGCTGGTGCATTCTTCAATCCAATCGGCATCACAGTGTATTGAAAACATCCCCATTTTGTTGCAAAGGTCATATTGCTCCTATCTTCTGGCACAACCTTGATCTGATGGTGCCCTGAGAACCCATTCGTGAATGAGTATGCTCCCTGACCATCAACATTCTCTAGTACCTCATCTGTAAATGGTGTTCGAAATGGATCGTGTCCACAGGCATCATTCAACTTCCTGAGGTCTATGCATATTCTTATTTCACCCTTCTGTTTTTTCTCCTGTACCACCATAGGACTCACCTAGTCGGATTCTTCCACTGGTTCAATAATTTCGGCTACGAGTATTTTTTCTAATTCATCACGGACATTTTCTTTATACTTTGGATTCAAGCAGTAAGGTCGCTGCTTAACTGGCTTTGCGTTAGGTTTCAGGGTGATCCTCATTGTCCCTAAATTGCCCATGATCACTTTTAAGTCCGTAATTTTGGTCGAGAACAAGTCTTGGTATTCGCGGAGTAACTCAGTGACCTTATCGACCGTGGCATCGTCCCAATACTCCCCAAGAATTGCATATTTTGGTTCTGCCTCCGTTCTAATGTTGACCTGCTTCGTCTTTAGTGGCGCGATGATGTCGGGGTCTTCAAGTGATGGTCCGTGAACTTCGCAAGAGCCTTCTGTTTCTGAAATGTTAATGTTCTGTGGGACCTCAACATTCACATTATAACACTCGAGTGTGTTACTTAACTACATTGCCCATTCTAGCTGAAGTACTTCCAGTGGATCCTATGTTATTTTAAAGATAGCAACTTTCACTGCTTGTTGCACATCATCCACAGTATCTGACCAATGATCTTCAAATGTGAACATTAACAAGAATCCCTCACCCAACACATCCCATTCACCCGTACCATGGCAGAGCTCTGTCTTCGTATACCAATTCATGGGTATGACGTCCAAGGTATGGTAGAATAGGTGCACCCATTCAGGTTGTGGCTTTTCCCCGTAGGCCTTGGTCCATTTCACGAGGTGCATGGGTGGATCATCTCATCCGTCATATTTGTCTACTAGTCATACTTGGGGTTTTCCAAACCCCAGGTGCATCATCCTTCAACATCTATGCCAGTCTTCAAAAGTGCCTTGATGCATACCCCACCATCGCGCAGGTGCTGCGTGTAGTGCCCACTTCAGCGCATCGAACCACTATTGCTCTGGTACTACATTTTCGAATTTTCTCAAAAATTCATCCCCTGCTGACAATCCATCATATGTCGGTAGCTCCCTTGCCTCTGTTTTTACACAATGCAATGACCTGATCATCATGTTGTCATTCAACATGTTGGCATTATGCTACATATGTTGTACTTGAAGGTAACCCACTCATCTCAGATGATAAATTATAGTGCAACAAAGTTATTTTCTGGTTCCGCAGGTCTCCCGCACAAAAGGTGTGAACTAAAGTTCACGGAATTTCATGTAGAGAAAATTTCACACACTTTCATGCAGACAAAAGTTCCTTTCATGCATAGAAAAGTTCATGCACTTTCATGCAGAAAAAAAATTCACGCATTTTCATGCAGAGAAAAGTTCACGCACTTTCATGCAGAGAAAAGTTCACGCACATGGGAAATCTTATGGTTGGTTCATGGTATTTATTCCTTGGTTTTTGAACCTATGGTTTTGGGCCATGGTATCTCGTCATAAGTGTTGATCCCAAGTATTGGGTCCATGGTATTGAATTGTTATGGGTTTTGGTTCGTGGTATTGTGAAAGGTATAAGGCTATAAAAGAGGAAGGAGATCATTTGGCAAGGCATCTTCTGAATTATTGAATATCTGATAAAGTGCTAGATCTAGAATACTGTGATTGGATTATGGTGCAGATCTGGATCTGAATGAAGAAGGAACCTAAGCACAAGGAGAAGGATAAGTTCTATTGATGGGTCAAAATCTTAAGGCTGGAATAGTGGTATCTCTATATGATTTTGATCTATGATATGTGGCGCACACTTGGTCTATAAATCTGATAATCTGGGTTAACTAATATCTGAATGTTTGAAAGAATGAATTTATAGATCTGTACGCAGGTTTCTGAATAGTGAAGTATCATACATCTCTTGATTTATGTTCTAGCTACTTCTGTTTATTGCTACAGTGTTTTGGGTTCAGAAGTGGGGTGTGATTACTGTTATTATGATCTGGGTACAGTCGTCAGAGAAGTGTTTATTTTTATTCAATTTTGATTGTTGAAAAGGTGATTGGTTGATGCAGAAATTCTTGATGTTTGATTGATGTTATTTGTGGATCCAATCTGAAAATTTATGAAACGTGGTCCCTGGAAGGAAGAGAAGGTTGTAGTCTTCTGCAGGTAGC
>APFE030883009.1:172035-225604 GCA_000404065.3 Pinus taeda
AGTTTAAGAATCTGAATTAAATTAGCTTTAAGTATCTTTAGATCAGCTTCATCCAACTCTACACACACACACACCCTCAGATTGGGAAACTGGTCCCATTATCCCCAGTCGGACCAGTTATACCAAACGGATAAGGAGCTGCCAACCAAGGTCCGGACCGGGTGGGTATCCCCCTTGTTGTCGACCCGATTTTTGGGGCTTCAACAGAAACATACTTAGAAATTTTCAGGTCAATCCGGTCTATCGTTTGGGAGCTATGGACAAAATAAGTCGTTGTCCTGCAAAAATCCAGCATCAGCAGCATGACGGTGCAAATCTGAATGTTGAAATAGACTCCTGCAACTTAGATCCATCCAGAGGATACCTGCATAAGAAAAATAGCCATGTCTCAGCAACCAAACCAGCATGCATCCACATAAACAAAGACATGTAGCAGAAGGAAAGGCCACAACACCTCACAGCAAATGCATTCGACTTCCAAGTACGTGACTAAACTCGTTCCTCTGTTGCATGAATGTAATTTAAGAACTGCGTGGACAGTGAGATGGTTGTGATTAAACAAGATCGGTGGCCAGCTAACTGGCCACCCTCATCCAGTTCAGACAACCCCTCGTCTAGTTCAAACAGCGCTTAGTGGGTGCAATTGGCACGTGTGCTCAGCCATCTCGGGAAGAAACTGAAAACAGGTAGTGGTGGCTGTTTAAACTCCAATGTAATTGATGGAAGTGATTACAGGCAAACAGCGTGCAGTTTCATAACAGCACTGCAGTATGCATGGGGCCAACGTACATCCGGCCACCTCATCTCCTCACCACGAATCACTCTAGTAGTTAAAAGACAGCTCAGTTAACACATTCACCACTCTTTGTTCATTGTGCCTTCACAACGTTCTCGACTGAAGTATGCATCTACCACTTCCAGAGCAGCTAACCAGTCACCCTCCGCCAGATTTCTGCCTTTTTTTGAAAATATCCTGCCTATTGGGCTCTACAGGAAGCACAGTTTCATTCTACAAGAGTCGGGTGACTTCTACAGGAAGGCTTCTACATGAAAGGCAGAAAGCAGCCCTGCAAAAAGAAAACCCAGAATTTTCATTGAATTTCAAGCTCAAAATGAGGAAGGATTGGGAAAACTTCTCTGTGCATGATTTGTTTGTGCAAAGTGGTGAATTGAACACGGCATGAGATTGAAAAGCGAGAGTAAAAGTCTGCCTGTGCATTGAGAAAAAAGTGAAAGTCTGCCTGCATATTTAGTTTACACAGTTTTTTTTCTCTGCATCCGAAATCTCCTCATCATTTTTAATTTTCCTATAAAGAAGATACATGCAGTAGCAGAGGCCAACCCTTGTGTGTGAAAAAACTTGAATTTACATATCTATCAATGTGCTGAAAAAGAACCTGTGTCCTCATGCTCTGTTCTGTAAAAAAAAATAATGTTCTTTCATAAATAGACAGACCAAATTCTGGGTGACAGTAGTTTTCAAATAGGGGAATTATTTCTATTTGATATTGTAAGAAGCACACGAGAAATTCCATCTTTGATCTAAAAAAACCGAATTCAGCTATCCTTTGTTTCAATGATTGACTGTTTTTTCTTCCACCTAAGCAATTTCTTTTCTGGTTAAAACACAAAAAGAAGCACTCAACACCATGCCAGGAGGATTCAAGATGAGCAAACTAAAGAAATTGAGAATAACATTGATGAGGGAGCACAAGACATTCAAGCAGAGGGAAAAATAGAGGAAGAACAGAAGGAAGAAGAGGAATTTGACAACACTGCTGAGCCTAAGACAGAAAATGAGAAAATAGCAAAAACAGAGAAGGGAAAAAGGAAAAAGATTGGCAAGAAAAAGGCCAAGAAAGCCCAAAAGAAGACTGCCACAACCAAGGCAGGCACCCAACAAGAGAAAGAACAGACACACCATGAGATATCAATGACACAAGCAGAAACAATGGGCATAGAGATTTCTACAGGACGTGAAGAAAAAGAACAATAGAAAGAGAAATCCCCTGAAATGTTGGCAAGGGAAGCAACAGTTGTGCTTGCTACATTAAGCACACCTACAAAACAAAAAAGAAAAATAAAAAGGCAAACCTCCATGTATTTCAAGGCTAGGAAAAGCACAAGAATTCAAACAAGCAGAATAAGAGGAACAGTGGAAGGACATGGACAAGAAGGCAGAATTTTATGGCACGCATGAGTAGACCACATCAGAAGCTTGGGATGATAAGGAGGCCACTAGGGCCGTCCAGGATGAAGAGATGGATTAGTTGCTTAGAGGATGAGTAACACCTTCAGTAGGGGGGCGATGATGAGCTCCAGAAATGGGTAATTATATGGGCTCATTTAGCCTCCTAATTCGTCTTAACCCACCATTCTCATTAGTTTATTGCATTTTTTTTATTACATTTATGCTAATAGAGTGAATTGGGTTAGTCATTATGCCAAAAAGTCTAATGTGTACTTTATGCAGATTTTTGGTCAATTTTGAGACAAAATCAAAAGTTTAATGAGCACATGGTAGCCAAATTCATGGAAGAACAAGGGAGAGGATTTGTAGGAAGGTGTCCCCTTCATTTATGAGCCCTTACCTCGAATTCTCCATCAAAAACTTGGAGCACAAGGGGCAACCAAGCAAGTCAAGTAGGACTGATGTTAACTGCAAGTTTTGGCAACCGAATTCCTAAAGTTTAGGAGGACTGTTGGGGTCCTCAATTTGTATAAATAAGAAGGCTTAGGGCCTCAATTCAGTTAGTCAGATTTTAGTCAAATTGTAGTTATATTTTAGTTAGTAGGTTAGTCATTTTGTTAGTCTATTTTCGCACTTTAGTGCAGCTCTGTATCAGCACATTTTCAAGCTTTTCTTGTAGACAGTTTTTGGGATGTAACTATTATTTTTTTATTAATAAAGATGAATCCAGCTTTGCACCAACTTTAATCTTTGTTAGGAGGCTATATCTCTTGGGTTTGGGCCCAACCCAAGTGCCAGTACCTCCTTTGTGTACATTTATGTGTCTTTGCTGCATTCTTAGAATAATTTATGCTATTTAGGTTAAGATCTTGCTTTGCTACTTAGGTTGTTTTTGTTGATTAAAATAGTTTTTCATACTTCAAGTTGATTTGAAAGTTTGGTAAAGGAAAAGATCTAAAAAAATGCCATCAAGCAATCCTTGATCTCATCTCTCCCTCCTTGGGACCATGAGCTGAGACCAAGGCATACTTGCTGCCACAAAAACACTATTTTTGCCTTTCCATGCAATTACTATTGTTAGATTTTTAGTTGGAAAAGTTGATACCAGTTGTACTTGCATGTTTAGGGTCTGTTCTTGCTTAGTTTCCATAGTTATCTTGCATGATTTTCTTCCAATAAACTTATGTTCATCGTGTTTCTGGTTTTTAGGTCAAAATAGCTAGATCTTTGGTTTTCCTAGTCTTTGTTTGATCAGTTTTGGAAAATAGTGAGCAGAACACCTGTGATACCTCTCTGCCACCCTTCCTCCATCATACAACCTACTCCAACCCCTAATCCAAGATTCCTTCCCTTCATTTGCCACACTTTTCCAATTTGCCATAATTTCTACATTCTTGTGCAACATTGCTCCCTCCATCCTTGAACAAATCCAACCACCTTAATCACTCCTTAGCCTCATTTACTAGGTCCTAGACCCCTTCACATCCTCATCCATCCTCCATTTCCACTTTCCCACCGTTTTTCCACCATCAACCCTCCAAAATCCTCTTTCGGATCTTCCTGTAGAACATCTTGTAGAACCCCTGCAGACTTCCTATAGAAGTTCATGTGAGCGGTTTTTTGAGATCCACCCACTATGAAACTCTCTGAAAGGGTGTTAGGGACCCCTTAGGCCCTCTTCTCACCTTCCCAACCTCCTGCAAGCATTTCCTTTCACCAATCAACCTCTGCACAGAAAAAAAAATAGTCAAAGCACATGCATAATAATTCTGCAAAATTACTCAAAAATGCAAAGAGATGTTTTTTTCATATTTCTCTTCAGAAGTAGCTTAGTCACATGAATTTTACCTTTCCAATAGTCAATGGCATCCAGTTCCACCACTTTCATCTCTTTTCTTGCACCAGTAGGGCTAGTCGGTAAAACTAGGGTTTGTTAGGGTTTGCATTTCCTTTCAACTTTTCGCTTCTTTCTACAAGTAGATTAGCCTCTTTTGAGTTAGCTTTCGTCCATCATAGTTAAAAGCTTCTTCTAAGAACTAATAGAAATTGGCTTAAGCTCCTAGAGAGCTTGTGCTAGCTAATCAAGTGACAACCTACGACAAGAGCTAGTACTTGGGCATATAGCACTGTCACTTCCAAGTTTGCTACGAACTACCGGGTTGATAAAAGTAAAGAAGGGAGTCCCAAGATTTGTAGCATTATTTATACAATACTAGAGCCCACCATTAATGCGTGATCCTATAGCGGCCTTACCAGCGTATCCTTTTTTATATTATCATCCACAATGCCCTGTATTTCCCATACTGCTCTTACTACGAACCAGAATTGGTCCGGATCTTCATTTCCTACTCCTCTGAATATTGGTAGTTTGATCGTGCTCACCATACTGAACTGTGGAGGTGGTAGAGGTGGAGTGGGTGGAGATGGAGGTGAGGAGGGTGAAGCGAGTGGCGGTGTGGGTGGAGGTGGTAAACGCAAAATTCGTTGTCTTATCAAACTGACCGCGCTTCTTGCAGAAACCTTTGCGAGTTCATCCTGTCTCTCCTACAAGGGTGAAATTAAGGGAATGTTTTCTAACTCTTCACTAGTTCCGCTTCTGTAGATCCTTCCGCTCCACGTAGTCCCAAACATTAATTTATTTGCATAACCCGCTTTTCACACAATAGCATCTTAATCCAAGTGTTCAAAGATTTAACATACTTACCTCGCAGTCCCTTGAGAAAACATTTCTCTACCTCACTGTAGCTGATGGTCATGTCTACCATGAACTCAATGATAAATCCTCCTATTATGCGGTCAAGCCAGTGGTCCATAGCTCACACTATCTTCTCTTCCGAGGCTTCTAGTCGGCACACTAGTTCCTGAGTCCACACTATTGGTTTGTCGAGCCTACACCTTCCCTGGTTGTCTGCTAGCTTTGTGATCCACTCATATATTTCAGAGGGAAAATATGCAAAGAAAATTTCATGGATTTCAGTGTACAAGTAGCGATCCAACCACTGCTCCTTAGATACTCGCAGATTTCTATTTTCCTGCACCACGAACTCGTGAATCCTTTTATCCAACCACTCTTTAGTTTCTTTCTTTGTAGGGTTCCAGTGGCACAACATCAGACATCCTTTATGCAGATCCTGATCCCAGTAACAGAACCATTTGTTGGCTTAGTGGGGCCTGACCCAAGTTCAGATATGATTTAGCCAAGCAAATCCTGGTACTACTGGCCCTTTTGGCAACAGTCCACGAAGTGCGCACTGAGGTCTCACCCAAAGTAGTATAGGAGGGTGCTAGAACTAGGTTTCCACACCCTTGGGATGTCTGATGGGCTTCTGGAGGTCCATGGTCTGACCTATCGTTGTGCGCACTTGTGATCCCTTCGCAACCTGCAGTGCAACTTCCATGCATCCCTGCTCGAGGCGCGACCCGTATAATACCCAACTTCCTTGATTATTAACTGATTACTTAGCTTATGTGTGTAAGATTTATGGTTATTACAACATATTCAACATTTATATCAATGCGGGCGATACATAAATGAACCTAAACATAAAGAAGATAAGTACAACAATTTCACAGAATTAGGAATCAACTTCTCTTTATTAGATTTATGTCCCGACTACAGACTCGACTCTGCCCTGCGCACTCAGCTGCAGGGGTGTACATACTTAGCTGTGGACTCTACTAGGCCTCTGTGCACTCAACTGCAGAGCCTCTTCCTACTACTACAACCCAAGACACTTAGACTTCTACTCTAAGCTCGAACCATTATGTTGCTATTCTTCCTATTCATGACTGACTTTACAACTTAGAGCCTCGCTTTATTTATACGTAGGCTGACTTTACACTAATTTACAATACAAAGCTTAGGGAAGACAACCCTATGACTCAATTGTACACTTCGTGCTCCGCGCCCGCAATTCGCAGAGTTCTATACCATCTTTGACCAAAACTTGGGATTTGAGCCCCAAAACCTGTTGCGGGGGGGATTCCATGCCCAACAATTCGCTATGAGATATGGTAGGGAACTTATTGCATGATTTATCACAATCGACATTTCTTGAGGGAATACTGCTTTAAACCTTTGTGATGTGATGCGATGAGAATATGGCAATAAGGTTTTGCGACATTGGGAAAATCTTTATCGGGGTTTCAAGTTTACAATAACGTTGGGGGAATGCAATATTTCCCGTTGCGATATGACGTGGCTTATCTGTGGGACCTATAATATTATTCAAATGTGAGGGGGGGCTTTTCTTCACTAAAACTCAATTAGGAGTTTTATCACGGTGGGTTAGGTCGGGTATTCTCACATCCCGCTTTGACTTAGCATGACACTTTTACTCATTTGCGATTAGCGATATGTGAAATACTTGAGACCTATTCAACTTTAAGTCCTTTTTATATATTAATGGAGTTAAGACCTAGGGTCATGATGGTTCTTTATTTTAAGATTTTGAGACTTTATTTTTATCCATTTTATTAAAGAATCTATATTTAAACATCAAAACGGTCCCCATTATTCAACTAAGTTACTTATTTTAATAATAATGGGGGTTGTTGAGTGATACAATAGGTTAGTAGGGGGTTTGTTACAAATATCTCCTTAAATTTGGAAGCAGTGTTATTTCTAATATCCAATATGATCTCCTCATTTATTCCCAAATAGTCCAACCAAAACTAGACATCCTTATGCCAGCCTCACTTAAGCCGAAGGTGGGGTTTTGGCTAAAGCTGGAAGCAATTTTAGGAAACCTCTTGACATCCATGTTGTATAAATTAGTCTTACACATAAAATACCTAGTCATAGCCATTTTTTCATGTGGGTAAGTCTTACTTGAATCGAGAGGATAGAGTAGGGAGTGTTTTCTTTCATCTTGAGGTTGTAGATTATACACTTCCTTTGGATTTGTTCAATATTCTTCCATGACTCTCTATATATATACTTCAATGCTAAACCTCACATCATATAAAATAATAGGAGTGACAAGAGTCTCAAAGAGAAGAATATTTTAATCCCAAATCCAAATATATCGACTTACAAATGTTTTTAAGCCCATGGTAAGCTTTCCAACCTCCATTTATCCTTTTGTCAATGTTATAATTCCAATTGAGCTTATGATGGATGTCGATTCCCAAATATTTGTATGAAAGAACTTCCTCCGAGGAGATGTTGTCATAAACAAAAATACCATATAAATTCTTTTTGGATTTAATTATCATGACTTTAATATTAATAGTCATATCCATCTTGGATAAAAAATCATGGAGGATTATGAGTTTCTAGCCAAGATTGTAATGGATTGTTGCTAGAAGAACAATATATTCAACATAAAGAAGAAGAGTAATGACCATACCAGCAAGTGTGGGGCCAACAAAACCTGGATCTTCCAAACACCCTTCTAAGGATCTTTTCCGTTGAATACATTAGGATAATTTTCATTTTGTATCTAGGAAGTAGAAAGCACAATTCAAGTTGAAAGCACAAAGTGGCCCTTTCATTATTAATACCAGAGCAACAATGAAGGAGGCAAATAATTTGTTAAAGCAGATGAAATTCAAGTTGAGTTTTACTTGCTCTTATGATCCCTTGGGAATTATTTCAAGGTTGAGAGTTGAGCATAAAACAACACCTTATGCACATATAACTAGACTAGAGATAGAACAATATGAAAACCAAGAAGAATGGTAGGAAAATACATTACAGGAAGCTGAGGAACAAATTGTTAGTCAAACAACTTCACAAACACTAGCTCCTCAAGAAAAATAAAATAAAGGATTAAGAAATTGAAAAACCCAAGATACGGCTCCAAAAGATTCAAGAATAGAAAATTAAGTCTGATAATGCATATTTGGGTGAGATTCAAAAGAATTATAAGTTAACTCAGCAATTAAAAGTTTATGAAAATGAATCTTTAATTGCACAAACTATTTCTTAGGCGAAAGAAAATTTCTGGATTGACATCAATGCATCAGTGACTGATTTATGGCATTCTATTGAAATTATTTTTGAGCACGAAAATTTATTGCAGAGACCAAAAGCAACAGTAGTAGAAATAAAAGAAGACCTGGACCACAAACCAGGAGATGCCACAAGGATAATTAAAGTCCTAAATTCCAAAACAAAGGATGAACTTGAAGAATTCAGCATTGACGGTAGAACTAAAGTTGTCTTGGAGGTAAGAAAGGTTTTAACCAAGAGGAATTTGATGTTATAACTTGAAAACGAGTGCCAGAATTTAGAGTTTCAAATCAAAAAAATTCACAGGAAATTCAATGCTCTACATCAAAAAGGACTCCGAGGTTTGTAGGATATTGGTGGCAAATTTATTCCACTTGAAGATTATCAACATAGGATACATGAGATAGCAGTGGACAAGACCAAGTTTGCCAAAATCAGAGGAATTATAACTGGCAAAGCTTTCATTAAAGGTTTAAGTTATGACTTGCTAATTTAGCATGAAATTAAACATTTGTTTCTAACTAGGCCTAATTTTGAAAAATATATTGAAGTTGATGAGTCATACAGAAAATTGTTAAAGTTTTTTATCCCTGATGAAAAGAGATGGGATAAATTGTGTGAGCTCGTCGAATAGAACAAAATGCTAAATTTCAGGAGCAGACAACAAAATAATAGGGGCAGTGAACAGAAAATAAGATATCTAGCTACAGTCATCAACAACAACCCTTGAAATCTATGCAGTGTGTTCAAATTATAGAGGATCTTTTGGTAAAAATCACATCATATTTCATTTGTCGATGTGTTTCGAACCAGCTAGTGTGGTTCATCGTTAAGACAAGTTAAAAAACCATTTCATGGATACATGTTAAATAGAGAGAGCAGATCATTCAACGACAATATTTGACCAGGAAATGACTATATTTGACTAGGAAACAACTATATTGGATAGGGAAACGGGATAGGACCAGGGGATAGGAAAATAATTAATTAATTAAATAAATAATAAGTTATTTTAGTTATGTTTATTTTCATTTGTACTCATTTGTAGAAATCACTAGACTTATTTTTATTATTATTATTAAAACTATTTCAACCACATAACAACTTAAATTATTATCCATATTAATATAAGTTTAATTAAGTGGATAACCTAGTAAGCTAGATAAATAATTAACTAATCTAGATGCAGAATAAATTAGAGCCAATTCACTTATTTTTTTTTTGTAAGTTGAGTATATCCTTTGCTATTAACATAAAAGCAGTATTTACAAAAATCTTGGTGGTCTCACCCTGCCCCAAAGGGAAACCGGGTCTCTTGACCACTCAAAAGTTTTCCCAACAAAACACAAGTTAAAGTATCCAGCTGATCAAAACCATACGTCATGTTCAGAAACTGTTTGGATATCTATACTGATACCTATATCCTACGTTCTATAGATAGAACAGCTACAGAATACATGCCTACAAATGAAACAGAGAAAACAAGACAGAAGGCGAGAGCAAAAATAGAAGCATTGGAGCTCTACTTATCAGGCTCAGCTTGCTGGACTGATTCCTTCTTAACCAGCACTCCGCTTGCCACGATCTGATGCTGCAGATCCTCCAGTCTTTTTTCTTGCAGAAGCATGGTGATGACGATGTCTTTCAATTCCTTTTTAACATTTGGAAGAGTCTGAACCATCTCTGCCATCTCTTTGGCTACCTGTTCTAAGGCTTTTTCCATTAGCCTTTTCATGACCCAATATAAGTGGAGGGATTGCTTATAGAGGGTCATTCTCCCTCTGGTATGTCCAGGGTCAGGCATAATGGCACTCCAGTCTTCCATCTCTTCTTCCGAAGGAGCCTGAATGGCTTCTTCTTCCCAGTTCTCCATGATTCTTCTGATCTTGGGGTTAGAATTCACCCTATAATCCTGCTCTGCGATTCTAATTCTGTCTGCAATTGTTTGTCTTTGCTGCCGATCACCGTTACCCACATCCGGTTCAGAATCCGCCTCCGGGGTTGGGCTGCACTGCCGCCCTCTCCTTCCTCTTCTTGCCGCCGGGTCCCTTCTTCAACGACCACCATGGCCTCTTTGGCCTCGGCCTCCTCTGCCTCTGCCGCGCGGGCCACTCCTGCCTCTGCCTGTGTAGCGACCTTCGCCATCCTCAGCATGCTCACTATCCTCCTCTGGTAGACGTTTCCACCGCATTTTCCATGGGTCCTCGGCCTGACTTTCTTTCTGCTCGTCGCTCTCCTCCTCAGAAATCTCCAGGACCTGTCTATTTCGAATACCTGCTTCCTCCACTTTTTGTTTGCCCTTCCTGTCAGCTGCGAGATTGCGCTGGTATTTAGGCCCCCCCTTGCGCGTCCATCGTCTCACACTTCCACTTCCTTCCACCTCCATTTGTCTCCGTCCTCTGTAAACTTCTCCACCTTCTTGCCTTACGGGGTCCTCCAGACTACACCGGCTCTCAGGGAAACGGCCAGCAGATGTCTTGCATTCCTCAGAAACAACAGCCCGTCGCCTTCCTTCGCTCTTTACATGCAGCTGTGTTTTGGTATCATTACCGGAGTTGTGGTTCCAGACAGTTCCGAGACCCTCGTCATGATGGCACCTCCACCTCGCCGCCCTTTCGTCCTGTCCCGTAGACATACCACCTGTGCGACTGATCCAGGGATCTGTAACCTTCCTCTGTCAGCCGCTCCACTCCCCTATTGCATTCATAGCTTGATCACTGTCAACACTGACCCTCATCGTGCGTCGCCGAAACATCTCCGTCCTCATTGCCAGCTCATCCAGCCCGATCGGGCGCGAGCCAATTCACTTATTAATTCCAACTAAATATATTAATATTTGTATTTTTAAAAATAATTATAATGGGATAATAGGTATATGTAAATTTACCTCATTTCATATAATAAAAAATAATAAAATAAAATATGATGTGATTTTTACCCAAAAATCTTCTCTATAAATTTGATATGGATCACAAAAGCCTAAATTATGCAATGTTCAAATTAGTTCAGATTTACTATTTTTCAGTTCTATTTTTGTAATATCCCAACTATTTTGGATGATATTAATTTTGTAATAAATTTTAATTCAAATCTAGATATGTTTGACTTGAATTCTATAAGTATTTTTTAATTCAGAGAAGAAAGGGATCATTACAAATTTCGAAAATTTTGGAGCAATTTGAATTTTTTTTGAAATTTTGCAGGAAATGGCACACAGAAGCATCGCGCAGAGGCGTGACCCTTTTTCCATGGACATCCAAATGAGATCTTGTCTACATGGATGAATGCATAATGATGAGTACATGCCAAATCTCAGCTTATTTTTGCATGAAAGCTTCCTATTTTATTTAGAAACTCAAAAAACCTCACATTTTTCATGCTTTTGCCATTAAATTTGGATTGGCGCGGTGCTTCTAAGTAAAGTTGGCAAAATCAAGTTTTGGAGGCCTTCCCATTGGTAGTTTTTGGAGCTTGATGGCTCATTGTAAAGTAGACACGTGGGGTTACTTGACCCAGCTTTCAGAATTCATAATGGACTCCCAAAATTATTCAAAATTCAGGTCTCAACAGGCGTGACTCTTTTGTTGGCTAGTGCAACCCTTTTGGGCCTGGCGTGACCCTTCTGGAGACACCTTGGGATAATGAGTTTTTGGATGCCTTCCCATGGGACATTTTCAAAAATTCAAGATGTGCTGGAAACTACATATACAAGGCTAGTTTATCGTTCTTTCAGATTTCAATTTTGACTTCAGGAAGACACCTACAAATGGCCTCAAACTTGGTGCTACGCTTTTGCAATTTTTTGAGATTTTAATTAAAATTTTCACTGTGTAATTTTTCAAAGTTTCTACTTTGACTTTTGTAAAAGTAAATAGGTGAAATTGGATGGATGTAAATGGTCAAATGTAAATTTAAATGAGTTACTATATGGGTAAATAGGTGTCTTATCCTCCATTTAATGCATTGGATAAATATGTTGTGATAGTTAGGTAAAAGAGGAAATGGTTGAGTAACCTCCCTAGTATGTAGCAGTGATAGGTGCATGTATTTGACTTTCTTTGTTGTTAATTCGACCTCCTACAAAGGATTTCGACTTCAGAGCCTATATGAGGCATTTTGTAATCGTTTTCAAGGGTTGGATGCAGTGGAATTAAGCCTTGGATGCTATTGTAATTGAGAATTTGGCAAGAAGTAATAGACAAAGTTTGCAGCTATTATAGTGGGATTCCTATGATATGTGTTTTAGCAATGTTTTTCCTTCTGTGATAATAAGTTTGAATGTATTGTATCTTTCATTTCCATTTCCATGTTTCATGTGCTTGTTTCCTAAGATAATAAATAGAATTTGTTCGTGTAATGCTCTGTTTCGGAGAAGCTTTCACGTTATTGTTCATTTTTCTTCTGATATAAACAAATTCATGTGACTCATGATCGTTTAGAAACCCTACCTATCTCCCATATACACAATGAAAACCCTAAAGTGCTAAAGTGTGTGCGTACCTTGCCCCATTACATATCTGTAAATCTGATTCTCAAAGCCTAGACCTAGCTCCCTAGACCTAAGCCATCATCCAACAAACAATCAAAATCAAATCAAACCTTGATCTAAACATATCTAGCCTAAAATAATTTATATCTTAGTCATATCCTGATTGTAATTTCATAGAGAGAGCCCTCTTTGGTTTGGTTGGGCTAGTTACCAAACTAAAAGCTTGGTCTGTGGTTACCTCTGTCGATTCCTCTTAGCATGGGACATTGTGGGGGATAACATTTTGGCGTCGTGGCCAGAGAAACGAGAGACCATATCTTCCCTAGGAAAGAACAACAAGGATTAGACCTGATTGCTGATGGTGGACATCGATCAGACACATATGAAGGTTGAAATCATTGACATGGGGACTCCAAAATAGTTTCAAATTTAATTCAAAGACTCCATTAGAAGATGAACTTACCAACAAAAAAATGAAAGGACAATATGGGAAGATCAAGTATTCAAATTGGACTTTCATCCAAGACTTCATGTTCTTTATTGTAAATTATTTCTTCTCTTTTCCTGAGAATGTCAAGAAGGCTTTCCAGAATATACAGTATTTGAGAAAACATTCTAGACTTGCGTTTGATTCCTTTCATTTGAAAATTGTGAATACAAATTTTGAATTTGATCAAGACCCTTCTTCTGAATCTTATGATGACCATCTTCAACTTGATGAGCCTCAAGAGATCAATACTAATCCTATAGCTTTTGTACATACTCCTACACCTTGTAAAATTCCAGATAGATACAAGCCACTCATCTTACCTCCTATACTCCATGATTTCCCTGAAAATTATTACAAATATCTTCCTAGGTTTGATGGAGAATATGGTAACATCACTGCTGAGAAACACATTTAGAATTTTGAAAATTTTCTCGACCCTTTTTAGGTTGAAGAAGATGTTGTCAGTATTAGGATTTTTGCTTTATCTTTGCAAGGTGAAGCTAATAAATGGTTTAAGAACTTGCCAGCTGCAAGAATTTTCGGTTTTCATCAGTTTGTGAAAGTGTTCCTTGATAGATGGGTGATCAAGAGAAATCTTTTTTTGATTTTAGAAGAATATAATCATTTGGAAAGACAACAAGAGATACAGTGCAATAGTTTTCAGATAGATTCAAGCAAGTGTACCATTTAATTCCTGCTGATATAAAATCGCCTCTCGGTTTAGCTCTCTTACACTACCCAGATGCCTTTGACCTAGAAATGGCATTTCAATTGAGAGAAAGGGATCCTACCTCACTCGAAGAAATGTAGGATAGTGAAATAGTTGTGGAAGCTAATCTGCTGGTCAAAAGGTCAAAGTTGAAAGAAAAAATGAGGGAGAACATAGAGAAGGAACATCTAACATATTTAGAAGTGAAGCTCAACATTTTGGTAAGAACAATGGAAGAAATGATGCAAAAGGTCACCATGAGAGATGAACTTGTTATTTAAATACAACATGTCCCACTTATTGCAAAAGAAGAAGAGGTTGTTGACCCTGACCATTTTGTTGTTAATCTCCATTATCATAGATCAGAAAATGATTGTTTTATGTATTTACTTGAGGACAATCCTGAAACTGGATTTATAGATCAACATGAAGGAAAACAATCTTCTTTATTAATGTTCATGTTTGATGACGTTTCCCCTGAACCCTATTTGCCTAAGTACGATGAATATGATGATGATTTCGATGAGCAACCAGTAGCATGTTTTCAGCACTTTAAGGAAGACAATCAGCTTGCACATGTGGTTTATGACAAAGAGGAGGAGTTTGATGAAAACTCTAAATTAGGTAAGCAGTTTTACAACTTGGACAATGAACACAAAGAGAGTAATGAAATGGATGTTGGTAACTCTTTACCTTTATGTTATGTTGCATTTGAATTAATAAATGAAGATAATAAACTCACCAAAGCAGAGAAGCAATCTAAAGCTAGTTTAAAATGGCAACAACCTTCTTTGATTTTGAATGATTTGATATCTGATTACTTGGATGGGTTCTATAGCCCTAGTGATCCTCCTTTAGTTGTTTGTGAAACTGAAAACAAGGGTGAGGAGGTTTTAATTAATCAATCTTTTAGTTTTGATATGGAGCATGAAGAAGATCATGAAATTCTTGACCAGGGCTCCTTACCCCTGTGTTTCTCTTCATTTGAAATAATTTAAGAAAACTATAAGGTTACCAAGGAAGCAAGTAAGAAAGTTGAAAGCAGTCGGCAACCTTCTCCTGAAGTTGTTGAGAATGTTTTTTTTTAATATAGAACCTTTTTTAGTCCACAATCACCGTTGCCAAGCAACATTCAGTTTGAAAATACAGTTGAAAGTGTGGAACATGAAGAGTTTATAGAAAACCATGTAGCCTCATTGGTTACAATGTATGACAAGTTGCAGCAGTCCTTTTAAGTTCTCTTTGATCCAATAGTTGATGTCGTGGATGATATCTGTAGTCAAATTCCTTCTCCATTAGTTAACTATGAGCTTCAAAACAAAGATGACACGAATTTGATCAGGTAGCTGACTTCATTGTCTTGTTCAACAAGAGTATCATTACAAATTTCATCCAAAAATTTGTAGTCTACATTTGTTTCACTTGAGAATGACAAACTTCATTTTATAAAACAACCAATGTCTAAAAAGGAAGAAGATTCTTGTCTCGTTGTTGATCGTCAAGAAAAGGTAGTCATTCATGAGTTTTAGGATCATTTTGTTAAGTTGTTGTAGTCATCAAGGGAGATGAGTTTTATTATATTTATGGATCATGTACACATGTTCAGTGGACACTTGGAGTGGTCTATCTTTTGTTTTTTTCTGCTTGCTTAAGGAAAGTGTGAGCAAAATTCATATAAGTAGTTATTTGTTGGATTGGTTACACTCGATGGATCATTACACATGATTGTATATACGTCTTCAATAGGTTCGTAGTTATCATCAAAAGTTTGAAGCTTGAGGAGAAGGCCATAAGGCTTCTATGATCATCTGTTTTTTTTCTTTTTGTTAAAAACGTTGTAAAGTCATTTTTTCGATTAGTATATTTTTTATAGTCAAGTCAGTTAGTTTGTCAGCCCATTTTCAATTTGAGTTTGGTCTTCGCATTTTGACTCCATGCCCAATGAATAAGGCTACTTGGTCTACAGTGTTCTTGACACCTCCAAGGAGCTTCCATCCCCAGCTGGAGCCAATGTTAGTGTCAGTCAGTTTTCCCTATCACTAGTGATCAAATATGCTTTTAACAAGTTTCGTTAGGAGTCTCAATTCAAATTTTATCATGTCACAATGTTTTCAGAATAAAATTTGGCCACTACCTAGTGTGTCTAAGTCTACTGCTGCTCCTTCAAGATTTCCATGTCCAGCCACTACCATCACTTAGTTGGATGTGCCATCATTGAACAAATCATCATCATTATTTCAGTCATGTTACCTTGGTCTTCATTTAGCTCAGTGTCTTCACTAGGTCATTAGGGTTTGTGTCATCAAGGTTGTCATTTCATTTGATAAAACAGGAAATGAAGGAGTAGTGGTAGGGTTTGATCAAAAAAAATTGTTTCTAAGTGTAATTCACTTCAAAATGATGTAATAAGTTATGTTTCGAAACTGCATGAAAAAGTTCCAAGCTACATAGTTTATATCAAAAAGCAAAATGAAAATTATGGTGGGCCACCCTACCATTACAAAGTTGAGTTCTATGGCCTATAAATACCATTTTTCTCTCATTCCTCTAATTCATCACATTGTCAAGGAAGATCTCATCCATCATAACTCATTTCCTCACTAATTTCATTGTTAAAGAGATCTCATTCATCATCAACCACTTCCTCAACATTTTTATGGCCAAAGATATTCCAAAACATTGACCTCAAGCTACCTCGCTATGTTTTCTGTGGGAATCCCTCCTTTTCATGTTTTCAAGCCTACAAACCCTATTCCTATACATTTTAACCTCCCTCACACTCAAACACACCCCTAAAACCATGACACCTCTTCACTCTCAATCCTAAAACCTTCTACACCTAAAACCTAGCCCTACACTGCATTTTTGACAACCTTCATAGCTGGGATTGTGTATAAATTCCCTAGCTCTATTACCTCACTCTTTTCACTTCCCTCCACTTCCCTAAGTTCCCTAACATCCCTCCTCATCTCATAAATTTTTCATACACCCATTCCTACTCCCTAACCCCTTCATCCTATTCCCTCATTCCCTTCCCCTGTTTTACCCTCTAGGGTTTGCACTCACAAGTTTACTATGGAGAAGGAAAGGAGGCCTTACAACAAGGGTGGGAAAATGGAAAGGTATGAACTCCTCAATACACAGGAGTTGATGTCCTCACCACTCTCCAAGAAATGTTTTCAGCATGTAGAGTGTCTTGAGTTTTGTGAGCAAGTTGAAAAAAGTCAAATGTCATGCTAAGTTGACTAGTTTGTTGCCACACATATTAAGAAGGATCAAGTCAAAATTGTAGGGGTGAAATTCATTGTATCAAATGACATCATAGAAACAACCACATGGATACCAAATATTGGAGAGAAATGGTTCAAAACTCAAGAGTTGGATGCCCAATTCTATTAACCACATCAAAGCTCATTAACAAACAAATCAATGAAGACAAGGAATATTGGCTAAGCAAGGTCAATGATCATCTGGAGAAAATCCTTGAAAATGCCAACATAGTTAACAAGATTCATAAACTCATGGCTGCTTTCTATCAAACAAGGAATTAGATTGCACAAATCAAAATCAAGAAATTGAAAACAAGACTAAAAGAGGTCCAAGACAAGCAAAGGGAGTCAAGAAAAGGGGGTAAAAGAGTGAAATTGGTGGCTAAAACATCCTTGTATATTTAACTTATCATCCTAGCATCCAAGGAACAAATTTTGAAAATTTTGGATCAATTTGATGTTTTTGAAATTTTGCAAGAAATGGCACACAGAAGCATCATGCAGAGGTGCGACCCTTTTTCCCTGGACATCCAAATGAGATATTTCCTACATGGATGAATGCATAATGATGATTACATGTCAAATATAAGCTTATTTTTGCATGAAAGCTTCCTATTTCATTCAGAAACTCAAAATTTCTCATGTTTTTCATGCTTCTGCCATTAAATTTGGACTGGCACAACACTTCTGAGTAAGGTTGGAAAAATCAAATTTTGGAGGCCTTCCCATGGGTATTTTTTGGAGCTTCATGGCTCATTGGAAATTACACACGTGGGGCTACTTGACCCAGCTTTTAGAATTCATAATGGACTCCTAAAAGTCTACCAAAATCAGATCTCAACAGGTGTGACCCTTTTGTTGGTTGGTGCAACCCCTCTCGGCCTAACACGAACCTTCTTGGAGACACCTTGGGAGAATGAGTTTTTGGAGGCCTTCGCATGGGTCATTTTCAAAAATGAAAGATGTTCTGGAAACTCGACAGACAAGGCTAGTTTACCATTCTTTCATATTTAAATTTTGATTTCAGGAAGGAACCTAAAAATGGCCTCAAACTTGGCGCTGCGCTTCTGCAATTTTATGAGATTTTAATTAAAATTTTCATTGTGTAATTTTTCAGAGTTTCGAGTTTGACTTTTGTAAAAGTCAAAAGGTGAAAGTGGATGAATGGTAAAATGTAAAATGTAAATGAGTTACTGTATGGGTAAATAGGTGTCTTATCCTCCATTTAATGCTTTGGATAAAAATCTTGTGATAGTTAGATAAAAGAGGAAATAGTTGAGTAACCAACCTAGTATGTAGCAGTGATTAGATAGGTGCATGTATTTGACTTTCTTTGCTAGAAATTCGACCTCCTAGGGAGGATTTCGACTTTAGAGCCTATATGAGGCATTTTGTAATCATTTTCAATGGTTTGATGCAGTGGAATTAAGCCTTGGATGCTAGCGTAATTGAGAATTTGACAAGAACTAATAGACAGAGTTTGCAACTATTATAGTGGGAATCTTGTGGTATGTGTTTTAGTACTTTTTTCCCTTCTGTGATCATAAGTTTGAATGTATTGTATCTTTCATTTCCATTTCCATGTTTCATGTGCTTGTTTCCTAAGATAATAAATAGAATTCATTCATGTAATGCTCTATTTTGGAGAAGTTTTCACGTTATTGTTCATTTTCTTATGATATAAACAAATTCATGTGACTCATGCTCGTTTAGAAACCCTACCTATCTCCCATATACACAATGAAAAATTAAAGTGCTAAAGTGTGTGCGTACCTTGCCCCATTACATATCTATAAATTTGATTCTCAAAGCCTAGACCTAGCTCCCTAGACCTAAGCCATCATCCAGCAAACAATCAAAATCAAATCAAACCTTGATCTAAACATATCTAGCCTCAAATCCTTTATATCTCAGTCATCTTCTGACTGCAATTTCATAGAGAGAGCCCTCTCTGGTTTGGTATGGCTAGTTACCAAACTAAAATCTTGGTCTGTGGTTACCTCTGTCGATTCCTCTCAGCCTAGGACATTGTGGAGGATAACATGAGAAAAGGTCAGGCATGATATCTAGGTTGGGGTCAAGTTGGACTGCTAGGTCAAGGTCAGGGCCCTAGTTAGAATTGTGTTTCATGGATTTGCAGATGATGCTGACCTTCACCTTCCCAAAGGATTGTGTCTACCTGTCTATGTGGAGATGTTCCACAGTGGCAAAGAAACCATGTAAGGTGCCACATAGGTTATTATGCACTTTCCATGTGGGAATCAATGATGACATGGAAAGGTTTGTAATTGACCTATCTTTGAATGAGCACATCTTTTGTCCGTAAGTTGAATCGAGGTGAAATTTATATCATTTGGAAGGTCTCGATGAGATGAATGAAACGATGTTGCTCATTTAAAGTTTTGAGGAAGTTGAAAAAAAAGAAAAGAAATTGATCTCATTTCCATAATTGTACCATGGAGATTGGGTCAGCATCGTAACTATCTCCTTCTACCCTTAGTTGGGGTTTGGGTTAGTAGGGGGTATGTTACAAATTTATCCTTAAATTTAGAAGTAATTTTATTTCTAATACCCAATATGATCTCCTCCTTTATTCCCCAATGGTCCAACCAAGACTAGACATCCTTATGCCACCTTCGCTTAAGCCAGAAGTGGGGTTTTGGCTAAAGCTAGAAGCAATTTTAGGAAACCTCTTGACATCCATGTTGTATAAATTATTCTTACACATAAGATACCTAATCATAGCCATGTTTTCATGTGGGTAAGTCTTACTTCAATCAGGAGGATAGGGTAGGGAGTATTTTCTTTAATCTTGAGGTTGTAGATTATACACTTCCTTTGGATTTGTTCAATATTCTTCCGTGACTCTCTATATATACTTCAACACTAAACCTCACATCATATAAAATAATAGGAGTGACAGGAGTCTGAAAGAGAAGATTCTTTTAATCCCAAATCCAAATATATCGACTTACAAATGTTTTTAAGCCCATGGTAAGCTTTCCAACCTCTACTTATCCTTTTGTCAATGCTATAATTCTAATTGAGTTTATGATGGATGTTGATTCCCAAATATTTGTATGAAAGAACTTTCTCCAAGGAGATGTTGTCATAAACAAAAATACCATAGAAATTCTTTTTGGATTTAATTATCATGAATTTAGTTTTGTTAGTATTAATGGTCATATCCATCTTGGAGAAAAAATCATGGAGGATTATGAGTTTCTAGCTAAGATTATAATGGATTGTTGCTAGAAGAACAATATCTTAAACATAAAGGAGAAGAGTAATGCCCATACCAGCAAGTGTGGGGCCAACAAAACCTACATTTTCCAAACACTCTTCTAACCTATGCCAAAAGGGGTAGGGGATAAGGGACACCCTTGCTTGACTCTGATATTGTGTTTAATTTCTTTTGACTAACCCTCGGTGGTCCTAAACTTGACAATAACATTCTCATACAACCTTGTTAGCATGGAAAATTTTAAGGATGGAAATTTATTTGAAAGTTTAGAAATAATGGTGAAAATTACTAGTCCCTAATATGCAAATTGTAAAATATTTGGCAACACTTTTGTAAAAATATTCAAATTTCCAATGATTTTATATAGGCTCTATAAAAAATTGGCAATTTTTAAGGTAAAATATTTTTATACTATAATTTTTTGGCGAATCATTTTTAAGAAAAAATAGAAATTCACGAATATTTATTTTGAAAAAACATGGAAAATTAGCCCACTTGCCAATATTAGCCCCTCAAAATTTTCACTACTTGTTAGAACAACCCTTAACTCAAAAGGAACCATTATCTCTTCTCGCCTCTTTGATAGCTTTGTTCTAGGAATGGTGTTAAAAACTATCTTAAAGCCAACAAAATACCAAAAGTGGTTAGTTTCATTATTGGGGGCATTCCTCTACAATTATCCTTAGAGTAATAAGATACTTCATGATTGAATGATATCTCCCAAACCCAACTTGGCCTTTAGCTATTTTAACATGACTTTCAAGCCAAATGTTAATCTTCTTTTCCAAAATAAGTCCACAAAACTTGGCCAAGATAGGCACAATATGGCTTTGTGTCCAAGGCATAGGAAAGCCTTGCTTCATTGCAAAATTAAAGAGCTTGTGTATGTGGAGGATGAGGATGGGTTCTTCCACTTTAAAATTTCACCTTGGTTGCCTTCAATTTCCTTAGCTTTCCCATTAGCAAGCTACTTAACCCCAAAATCAATGTCTTCTAAAGAAAATATATCATCCTCTATAGGGGTATTCAAAATGATGCCCATGATGTTAGGGGTTTCATAGAGGCTTTTAAGGTTTAACATAAATATTCAAGAGAACCAAATGATTTTCTTTAGTCTTATGAATCTGAATTTTCTTTTAAAACTTTCTAGTGTTAAACTTAGAGAAGTGAAGTAATTAAGTTTTATTTCTACTTATATATTATTTTTTCTTTCTTTGAATAAGAGCTTTGTTAGCATTTATCTTATCAAGTTTTAAGGTTTCTTTAGGAGCATCCCTAATAGTTTTTCTAACAATTTTACAACAATTATCATACCAAGATGATAGCTTTATTATTCTTTTTATATGACACCTCTGTAGAAAACTTGTTAATGATAGCTAAAAAGGTTGTAAAGATAAAGGTTTTCAATATTATCTTTATAAGTTAAGAGGTGTAAATCTCTGTTTACCTATTTATGCTTTGAATCCATTTATTCATTCAAAAATACATTATAAACAACTAAAAATAAGAAATTTCCCAAAAATTATATGGACAAATTCTAAAAGATGACTAACAATATATACCTTAGAATACAATATTTAAGTGTAGTCAATACTGATTTGTTTTAAACATATTTTCTAATCAATTTTAGTGAAAACCTTATAAAAAATTGTTAAAATTGATATTGTTAAATTTATATAACCAAAATATAAATTTCCAAAACATCACATTTATTTATTTATTTATCATGATTGGATAGAATCACTGATAAACGATGAACCTAAGATATCTATTTCTATTGTGAATGGACGAATTATATCGACACAATACACTATTGTCAATCCAGAATAAGAGATAAATTAATTGTTGGATTGGCACTATATTGGGACGAGATGTTAGATGCATCAATAGAAAGTCCTAGGCTTATTTGTAACAATAAGACGATTCAAATATTCGTCATATTTGTATGGAATCACGTGGAAACAAGATTTACTTGGAGAGTATATAAGAAAATAAGAATAATGTTGAGCCAAGGGCATTTGATCCGAATATGAAATGATGTCGTAATCCATATCCACGAATTTTTAAATAAAAAATAATTGTAATTTCACACCCCAAAAGAAATTATATGAGCAAATAAAAGCCAAACTCTATTGGGCCTAGAGTATGTCTTAAAATTGCTTATGTTTGGCTAAGAGCTCGTCCTTGGAAGCAAAGAAACAAGTTAACTACCCAAGACCAACCCCACCCCTTACGGGCCACAAGCATGTTATTCCAGGGGCGTGGTTTTCCTTGAATAATGGCGATGAGTTAGGAGTGACAGCCTGCCCCTTACGGACCACATGCGTGTTAGCATCTCGTCCCTTATGGACCACAAGTGTGTGTTATTCCAAGTGGCTTGGTTTTCCTAGAATAATAGCCACGAGTTAGCCAGACAGGAGTGAAAGCCTGTCCGTTACAGAGCACAAGCGTGTTATTCCAGGTGACCTGGTTTTCCTTCAATAATAGCTATAACTCCACCTACATTTGTGAATAACAGAACTGTCCTCATGGCTGGTTTGACAAATTAGGTATAATAAATTTTCCCACCCTATTAAAAACCAAAAACCCTATTTAACAAAAATAATAATAATAATAATAAAAAATATGATAATCTGCTCCACAACATTAACTACCATTAATGTCTTCATTGTTAGCTTAAAGTTAAACAGCTTCCATTTTTATTAACAAAAGAAACATCTAATATTCTTAATGTCTGTGTTATCTTCTCCAAGGGTAAGAGAGGTTCGGAGTTTTAGTGATACTGAGACACGTAGAAGAAATGAAAGAGCAGGTAAGCATAGGGTAGTGTGCACGATTGTCTGTATTGCTTTCCAGATACGTTCCCTGTTATCCAGAGGTGATTGCTTGGGAAAGGATAAAGCATTGAATGTTAAGTGGGGTTTGTTTCCTTGGATATCCATAGACAGCGCGACAGCCAGACAGACAAGACCCCCGCTTCTTAACTGCTCATATACATACTGCACGCTCATACAGCAACAGGTGTCGGCCTGCCATTGAAAGATGCCGAACCATTTGACCATAAAAAACTTATTGACCTCCTATTGGAACTCGCGCCATGGGACCTCCCGCCCGCTTAAACATTCTGGAATTCAAGATCGGTGCTCCAGCTAAAGACAGCGTGGCGCAGGCGCAGGCGCAGCACACGCAATTAGATCGTCGCTCTAATGCAATATGAGCACATGAATTTTCGCATGATTTAGTAATTTATTTATTTATTACGTGAAAGAAATGGAGTTGTTTTTAGTGAGATTTTTTGGAAGCTTTTACGGTGGTTTTTGTAATTTCTCTAAAATTTAATTGGAAATTATTGAAATTACAAGTTTGATGAGTAATTCTGTGCAATCGAAATGCCCTAGAGATTTTCCAAGGTGCTGAATCTATCTATAGAGTTAAAAAACTAGTTTAAATAACACAAATCAAAATTTCACCTTAAGTTTTTCCAGTAAATTCGGACTCCAAAAATCTAAAAAATCACACTAAAAACAACTTTAAAAAATTGGAAACTAGAAAATGAAGACTTCTAAAACTTACGTACGTACGTAGTATGAATATATTATTATTGATATGAAGACTAATATGGAAATCATATAAACTTTACAGAGGGAGAGAATGATTACATGGCGGAAATACCTAAATTAGAAGATTGTCAGGCTCGTATACTACTACGTAATTATTAGAATACCCTTTTAAATAAACGGGTGGCAGTGGGATTGTACGCGGGGTCTGGTTTTGTTTTTCAATTTTTGGTCGAGCAGGCCATTAAATGCTGTGTGATGAGCTTTTTAATTTTTGCAATGGTTATCTACATGACGCAGACCGGGCAACTTCGGTGAGCGACAAAAACAAAAGAGGGAGGCCCCCGCCATGATGTTGACTGGACGGAGGCCGTGTCTCCTCCGATAGCGATGGCATTAAGCTAACACCCCTCCGGCCGGCGGATGTCCGTTCGTCCGGTGGTGGTGAGTGACATGGCATGTTCTTTGGGAATGAGGGGGTTTTATTGGTGAAGAGGGATGTGCCCACGTGGGTGTAGATGAGGCCATGCCCGACAGACGTGTCAGTGATGAGAATGTCTTGCCAACTGGGGATCAACACATGGAGTGGGGACAACTCCCGCATCCGCATCTCGCGCCTCCGATCGCGATCACGATCAGATAGAAGCCGACTGGCCGGTCAGTCAGACGGAGCACCGTCCGGCAAAAGGTCCCCGGTCGGGGACCGCTACGTGGCAGGGGTCACATCAAGTGTGCTGCAAACATAACCCTTCCCTTCTCTTCAGGGATAGAATTTGATGGCCGTCAGCCAGTTTGCCCATCTGTTGTTGTTATTAGGTAATTTGGTCGTGAATAGTCGTTATCAAAATTAAAATCTTCCTTCCCTAAGTAATTTGGGTGTTAAACATGGTTAATTTTAACCAGGTTTGTTACTAAAATTAAAATCTTAATTAAATTTTGTAATTTTTATTCAATTTAATGATCATGGAAACTAAATCTCATTAATGTGATTGTGATGGGTTCCCAAGAATTTTGTTTTTAGTTTGGAGAGATTTTGTTTTATATAATAACTTAGGTACAAAATTCCAAGATAGTCAAGCAAAGACACTTAAAATTCAACGATATTAAAAATTAATGATTTATAAGAGTCAAACAAAGACACCTAAAATCCAACCATGTTAAAGATTGAGGACGTCTAAAATAGTCAAAGAAAGACACCTAAAATCCAACGATTTTAAAAATTTTGATGACATACAAGATACGCAAACAAAGACACCTAAAATCCAACCATGTTAAAGATTGATGTCATATATATATATACAAGAATCAAGTAATTTGAGTGTTAAATATAGTTAAACATTAAACATATTTGTTATGAATACTCAAATCTTCTTCTATTTAACTAATAAATTATATATTTTGTTTTATCAAATTTAATAGCGAAAATCTGCTTAATGAAATTGTATTTGATTAAGAAGGATTTTGTTTTATATGATGAGCCAAGTTCCAAGATAGAAAAAATGAGACAACCAAAATCCAACAATATTATTAAAGATGGATGACCTATATTATGATGCAACTTGTTTTACAAGTCTGTAAAGAAATGGGTACAATTTTCAAATTTTCACAATGAAATAATTTAATAAGTAAAATTGTTTCAATATTCTAATAAAGGTATGGGTACAATTTTCAAATTTTCACAATAAAATAATTTAATAAGTAAAACTGTTTCAATATTTTAATAAAGGTATGGGTACAATTTTCAAATTTTCACAATAAAATAATTTAATAAGTAAAACTGTTTCAATATTCTAATAAAGGTATATATATTATATAATGAGGATTGAGAGAAATAATAATTTAAAAATAAAATGAATATTATTGTATATAATAAAAAAAAATTTAAATTTAACATAATTTAAATTTTAAAATTTTAAATTTAACCCGTTAAAATTTATAATTTTATTTAATTATAAATTTTTAATGTAAAATAAAAAACAGAGACATTTTGTTATAAGAATTAAAAATTTTATGATAATTTTTATTAAATTTAATAATAATGAGAGTCAAACTTCATTAATGTGATAGTGATTAGTTCCGAAGGATTTTGTTTTATATAGTTGGCTACCAAATTCCAAAATAGTCAAAGACACCTAAAATCCAATGATATTAAAGATTCATAACTTACATATAATAAAGATAAAGAAATAGAGTAATCTTAGCGTTAAATATAGTTAAAAATTAAGCATGTTGGTTATTAGATTTGTTTTATATTATGACCAAAGTTCCAAGATAATCCAAATGAAACACCTAAAATCCAACAATATTAAAGATTGATGATGTAGATTGTAATAAAGATCTTGATAACTTAGATTTTAATAAAGATTTGTAAAGAAATGGGTATAATTTTCAAATTTATATAATGAAATAATTTAATAAGTAAAACGTTTCAATAAATTCTAATAAAGATATATAAGGGGATTGACAGAAAAATATTAATTTAATAAGGGGATTGGCATGGAAAATACTAATTTAAAAATATGTATATTATTGTATATGAATAAAAATAAAATAAATGTAATTTTAAAATGATAAATTTTGATTTTTAACACCATTTTTGTTAAAATTTATAATTTCATTTAATTTATATAAAATTTGAATATAAAATTTAAGACAACAATTGGTTGGGAAAGTTAAAATCTTCAATTTAATTAATAAATTTGGTAGTTTTTAATAAATTTAATAATAATGCAAGTCAAATTTTATTAATGTGATTATGATTGGTTCCAAAGGATTTTATTTTTTATTTCAAAAGATTTTGTTTTACATAGTTACTTAGGTACCAAATTCCAAGATAGTCAAATAAACCTAAAATCCAATTATACACCTTATAATTTTATTTAATTATATAAATTTTGAATATAAAATTTAAAACAACAATTTGTTATGAAAGTTAAAATCTTCCATTTAATTAATAAATTTGGTAATTTTTATTAAATTTAATAATAATGCAAGTCAAATTTCATTAATGTGATTGTGATTGTTTCCAAAGGATTTTGTTTTACATAGTTACCTAGGTACCAAATTCCAAGATAGTCAAATACACCTAAAATCCAATGATATTAAAGATTGATGACGTACATTCTAATCAAAAGATATAAAAAAAATCAAGTAATTTGAGTGTTAAATATGCTTAAAAATAAAAATCAAGTAATTTGAGTGTTAAATATGCTTAAAAATTAGGCATGTTGGTTATCAAAATTAATTGGAGTCATTTAACAAAGCGGAGGAATTGCCCATACGGTTAAAAGTGGCTAGAATCAAGTAAAAAAATTTCAAAAAATCTTGTAGATGCAGTGTTTGAATCGTGTTTTTGATGGTGGAAATAGATTCAGCACCATTAAAAACATCTAAGACACCTAAAATTTTGAAGTTTAACAACTATAACTTGGATTTACAAAAGTCCTTGCCGGATTTTCTCTAAATATGACTGGAATTTCCATAACTTTCCACGCAACTCCTGAGCCTCATTAGACTACATGAAATTGAAATCTTCAATTTAATTAATAAATTAAATATAATTCTATTTTATCAAATTTAATAATGAAAATATGTTTAAATTTTGTTTTATATAATGACCAAGTTCCAAGATAATCTAAATGAAGCACCTAAAATCCAAAAAATGGTATATTCTAATAAAAGTTTGTAAAGAAATGGTAAAATTTTCAAATCTACACAATAAAATAATTTAACAAGTAAAAATATTTCAATATATTCTAATAAAAGTATATTAAAATTGAGATAAAATAATTATTAGGTATAAATAAAAAAATAAAATAAATTTATTTTTAAATGAGATTTTTTAATTTAACATATTTTTTGGTTAATTTATAATTAACTAAAAAATATTAATTTTATTTAATTCTATAAATTTTGAATATAAAACTTAAAAGATCAATTCAGTAAAAATATTATATAATAAATAAATTAAAAACTAACTTTGTTAACTCTGCGCAATAAGTGAGCGGGAGGTTGTGTGAAGTCCCTCTCTTGACAACTTTAACGGTATCCGTATTTTGTTGCCGATCTTGATACGAAGAGAAAAGGAAGAATACGGAGAGGAATACGGTTCGTATGTGGTATTTAATCTTTCCCAATAGCTTTGCTGTAATATTATTTAGAGTGGAGTACATGTAATATACATTTGCATCTGAATCTGAAGCTCAATCTGAATCTGAATCTGATGAGTGTGGAGGAAAACACTAAGTTCCGTGAACTGTTTGATATTGTAGCAATTTATTATTAATGCTATTCCCCGTGCAGATTTGACCTGGGCCAGGTATGCATCATTAAGATAATATTATTAATTATTATTATTATTCAAGTCCGCGGGATCAGGGATCAAACGAAAATATTGGGAGTGAAATTTTTGTTGCTGTTTATAAAGGCCGGGGAGGCTTGTGTCGTTCAGTCCTTGAGGTTGTTTGCGACATTACAATTAGTATTGGTAGTCCATTGTTCCTATTGAAGCAATTTATTAGGTTAATATGCACCGGAAAGCCTGCCGAGGACTCAGTTTGGCTGCCTGATACAAAGGTGAGGCGGGCGGTATGATTTATAAAGCTAAATTTGGTGCTAAATTTGGTGTTTTATATCATCTTCGGCCTTTTTTTTTTTTTAACATGTCGGTTGGTACATTCCTTGTTAAAGAAATGCACTGCTGCTGTGTGATGTACGATTTGCATTTGTTGCCTTTGGCTTTCGTCTTCATCGGAGCGCGGTGGACAGAGTAATCATCGCGCGCTGAGTTAGTTTTGTGGCACTGTCAAATTTTGTCTTGGGCATTGCAATGTGTCTCTGAGAAACCTCTCAAAAGATGAAATTTGTGCAAGATTGAACAACTTTTGGCTTAATTATGATATGGAAACTGCATCTTTAGAATTTTTTGTTGCGAAACTGCTTTTTGAAGTGGACCTGTACTGAAAGTGTGAAGATTTGTTGTCAAAGAGCAACTGAACTGTAGTTTTAGACTGCTTTATAGGGAGAAGTAGGTAACTTTGTACATTGAACCAAAAATGGAAAGAATAACTTTGTAAATCATCAGAAGATAAAATTGCAGGTTTAAATTTGTCCAGAAAAGGAATACATGCTAAAACAGTGAACTAAATTGTAGGTTTTAGTTTTAATTATGGAAAAATTTGCGCTGCAAAGGCATTTTTCTGTGCATTTAGCTGAATTATTTTGAAGAGTGTAATGCTAAATAAACTTAGTTGTCTTGCAGGGGGTTCAACAGTCCAACATCTTGACAAGGCTAAGAAGCTCGAAGGTTAAAGAACTGCATGCAAACTGGCTCCTCTTAGCCACGATTCATTTGTTTGCATGGACCAAGTTACAGACGGTTCTCATTCAGCCCAGCGCTTGCTTTATTCTCTGCAGCAACCGCAAGAACAACAATCAGAGGTCACATTACTGCCAGACAATCCTGATAACATGAATGCAATGGATATGTGTATGCTCGACCGACAAAGAAAAGGGCCTAATGCACAGCCGCAGCTGAATTGGCCGCAACAACAGCAATTCTTGAGAACAAATTCTAATTCCGAGCAAATCCACGGTCCGTTTGTTTCATTGCTAAAGACTTCTGAGATGCTTTCTGACGGCATTATTACAAGCGAATGGCAGCAATTGGCCGAACAAAATGGACATTTACTGCCGGCAAATCCAGGGTACGCCATGAACTTAGGCGGATCAATGTCGTGTCAAGAATCTGCGCTCCGACAAACGTTAAGTAGGTCAATGTCCTCCCCGAACGGACCGCTGAACTTGCATACTGACTGGTCAAATTTATCGAACAACACGAAAACTATGTATGGTGTGGAGAACGAGGCAATTGGCAGAAGCGCACTAAAAGCGCCGGCATGTTTGGGTCCGTTTCCTTCGGACCCTGGCTTTACAGAGCGAGCGGCGAAATACTCGTCTCTTAACGGCAAAAATTGGAACGCAAGACTGTTAACAAGTCAGAGAGCATCAGTCGGAGAAATGGAGACCAGTAGCTTAGAATTCCTTTCTGATGTTGCCCGAAACGAACCACAAGTGGCCTGCTCTAACGATTCCGAAAGCAAGAAGGCGTTTTGCAGAACGGCAAGCTGCCCTCCGACGGTCGAAAATGCGGCAGCTGAAACTGAGAAATCGTCGGTCGTGGTTGAAGAATCTGCCGTTTCTGAAAAGTCATCTGCAGGGGACATTAAGACTTCAAATAACAATGCTGTAAAGAAGAGGAAAAGTGGCAGGAACAGTGCTCAAAACCACAGGGTATGCTTCCCAGTTCCGTATTCAGTTTTTCTCTAATTTGTTTCCTATGATGTTTGTGGTTGGAAAATTTGCATAAATTTCGAGAAATTTGGCCTATAAATTTCCCCCTTATCTTGACGGAAAAATAGTTTCTTTCTTTTTTAAGGTTTCTCGCTGCAAAATTTAGAGGAAATGATGAGTGGAGATTCTTTACCATATTCGTCTTATGAATTATGCTCTTTCTTAATATATAATTTCGGTCCAGTTGTTTCTAATTTTTCATAATGTTTTCAAAATTATGGTTACGAAGAGCTCTAAAACTTATCAAGGATATTGTGAAAGCTGTGCATTTTATGAGGGATTTGACCCAAGATTTACATACAGTGAAGGTTTTACCTTTTTCCAAGATTTACATTGGTGAAGATTTGCATCTATACTAGGCAATTGCAATAAAAAATAGATTTCATTGAAATTTTCGAGTAAAAGGTTTGAGCGTTTTGAGGATTTTTTTGGATTTTTGATTTTTTTTCAACATCTTGAACTCTTGAACCTCCATTGCCGTAAAGATTTTACCCTTTTACATCCAAGTGCGTTCTGTTTTGGCTCTGAAACCTTGGTGCGTCTGGTAAAATTGACCCCAGGCGGCAGATTCCGAAGAGTCCAAGGAGAAGCGAACCAAAGCTGTTCATTCCGGCGACAAGGAGAAAGAGGACGTAATGGCGAAAACAGAGCAGTGTAACAGTGACAATTCAGTGGATTTCAGTCCAAAACCTGCAAGAGAAAATCCAAAACCTTTGGAGAACCAGAAGCAAGACTACATTCATGTTAGAGCTAGGCGAGGCCAGGCAACCGACAGCCATAGCTTAGCAGAGAGAGTAAGTTCTTCTATTATCTCATATAACCATTATTTACCGCAGTTATTCGGAGCTAAAGTCATCAATATGTTCAGAAAATCGACCATAAAGAACTGTGAGGGATTTTTCTAAGATTTCAATTGCCTTATCTGCAGGTTAGAAGAGAGAAAATTAGTGCACGCATGAAATATTTGCAGGACCTGGTTCCCGGGTGCAATAAAGTAAATATTATAAGCCCTTTCTTAAATTGATCCACACATTTTATTGCACTGCCACTGCTGCTCTTTCTTTGAAAGAGAGAGTTTTTTTGTACCTGACGTTGTTAACATGTTTTTTTAATCTTTTCTTCAAACAGGTTACAGGCAGAGCAGTCATGCTGGATGAAATCATAAATTATGTTCAATCTCTTCAACGACAAGTAGAAGTAAGTATGCAAAATTGCCCAACATTATTGTCTTTATCTTCAATTTAAAAGTGTTAGTTCATGATTTCTTTTCCTCGGATTCTACCATTTATTTATCATCTAACCTCGTGATCATATCCTTCATATCAGTTCTTATCAATGAAATTGGCAGCCGTTAATCCCAGCCTGGAGTTCAACATCGACAACTTTTTGGCCAGAGAGGTAAGATACCAGGTGATCTTGAATTTATTTTCTCTTTTTATGTACATTTTTAGGCAAAGGCTAAAGCAGTCGTTTGCGGATTGTGCACAGATGATGATGCCTATTCCTCCTCCTGGAAACTTTTCTTCATTGGAAGGAATGTCTCCAAATGCGGCTCCCTATATCCATATTCACCAAATGCTGCAGCAGCAGCAGCAGCAACAGCAAGCTTCGTTGCAAGCAGGAGCATGTACTGGATTGGATGTGCCTACGCTAGATACTTCAACATCACTGCATAGACCCGGTTCTGCAGAAATGTTTGCAGATGCTGCCAATTTCCAGGTGAGAACAGAATTTTCTTTGCTTGATCAATTTCACATCCTTCGCCCACTATTCATTTTGAAAATTTATTAACATAGAGCCAAAATCATGACAGGGGCATGCACCTTCTTCTTGGGATAGCGAGCTGCAAAATGTCTTTAGCATGGGTTTAGTTCAAGACAGGCAGCCTCCATTTCCATCTGAAGGACTTCCTGGTTGGCCCTTCATCTCTGAAAGCCTTCTGTCTTCTTACTTAAATACTATAAAACTTTTAAAATCACTGGAACATTGCAACTAAAACAAGAATCCCATTTGCTTACAACTGTTGCACGTTCTGTGTTTCAGGTCATTTGGAACCAAACCATATGAAAATGGAAATGTAAGAGTGGTAGATGCCCTGCACTCAGATACATTAATCATGTTCCCCAAATTGAGGTTGCATGCACTGATTCAGGAGGAGCAGGAGGACAAGACAACTCGATGCAGCTTTCTAGTAGCTAGCTAGCTGATTCTTTGCTAATCTATGGATATCTACACCGCTTCTCTCTAATTCTATAGTTCGACTCTTAATGCGCTTTCTCATTAAAGACTGAGAATAGCTCCCAAGTCTCTGACTAAATAATTAGTCCAAATAATTAAGTTCTTATTATTATATAGCACCAGGGATGTACATAGATTTAGCTTCTCTAGCCTGGCAATAGTAATTTGCAGGCGGACTACTCGCCACATTCTTTAGAGTGTATCCCTCTGAGCTTTAAAGGAGAATCTGTCTGCTCCAAAGCTCAGTAGGTATTGTACACTTATTTAACTATAATGGCCATAAGGGGTCATTTTTATCGAAAATTCTATTACTTGTTTTGGCATCGAATATTACAGACTCCAGAGTGACTGTCTATTTCTGAGAAAGCTGACACCTCAATTTTAAGTATATGTGGACTAGTAGTATTATATAAAAACAAAATTTTCAATAGTAAAATTAATAAAATCCCAACATCAAAGCTAAACCCTTTCAAAAAATTATACATATTTCTCGATGGTTGCCTACATTTAATACACTTTAACTTAAAAGGCAGTTGACAAATATTCGAACACAGTGGGAATCCAAGAGCCTGGGAAATCGCAAATTATAGACTTTTTCAAAGGGGGATTTTCTGGAAAGCCGCGTGATGAGTTTAATCCATTCTATACGTTGAAGGGATTTTCAGCAATCTAATCTGAGCTGAAATTTATGACCATCGCCTTTCTCGAGCTCAGAGAAGTGCGATTGCGTCTGGTCCCCATTTGGCTTTATTTGTTTATTTTCTAAAGTTTTGTTGGAAATAGCTTAGCTTGTGCCACTTGTTACGCAAATTCCTAAAGAAAATCTTTTTCATCGTTGAATTGATCGACAAACCTTACTGAAAAGGCTTCGGACATTATAATTCTCAATGCATTTCAGCCTGTAATGCTGGTCATTTTCAGTAAAAAGGTGGGAATGAATTAGTTATATAATATAACTACCTCACCCTCTTACAAATAGAGAGATCAATCAAATCCCAGTCAAATAAAGAGAATTAATAAAAAATCATGAAAATAGATAACTTTATAATTACTGCCAATATTTCCACGACATCGTTATTACTACAAGAATAATGGCGGGAAAAATGAGTGGAGATCATATAAGCTATTAATGGAATACAGGGTGTCTAGTTCCAATGTTTGGTAGATATGATAAATATTAGATAATGTTCTTGCTTGTAAGTCTATATTTAATCATTGTAATTTCTAACATGTTTCTTCTCCACATAACATCAAATAATACATGGTTTGACTTTGTCCCAAGTTAATCGATCATTTATTGTTTGTACGTGGTGAAAAATCTGCGAGGCAACTTCCATTTTTCTTTGATGTTGTTTCCCTCGTCAATGAGGAAACTCATTTTCTAAGTGCAATAGTAGATGTCATATATAGAGGTAGCTTTGGGATGCTTTTTCACATAAATATGAAAAGTTTATACACCTTTGATTTTTTTTATTTTTTTTAAGAAATGATAATAGATAATTCTTACAAATAGGTCTTCGTTTATGAAAAGTGTGTTTTTCATTATAGTTTTAATTTATATATGATAGTAATAATGGAGATTTTGACATGGGTTTATTCCAAGAAATTATTAGAGTATTTAGGGGTAAGTTTATTAGCATGGTTTTCAAACAAAATAATAATGTTTTTAAAATAAATTTTCATGTATTTTTGTTATTTTGTGTTAATGTTTTTCTCACTAAATTATTCTAGGGAATGACAATAGAAATTGAACATAATCTATGAATTATGAAATATAGTTTTTTTATTATTATTTGTTTTGAATTTGAATATGTGGAAGCATCATGACCTATGAAAAATTTGTTTCAGATGACCAAAGACAAAAACATAAAGATTTTTTTATGGAAATGTGTATTTTTTCTTGTTATAGTTCCAATAAAAAGACATTGAAACTTGTAAGCTTCGATAGTGAGCTTATTTGTTGCATTGTAAAGCTTAACTTCTAGCTATAGCTAGAAACTTCATGCGCTACTATAATAAGATTGTTGTACAATTCATTCTCAAGTAATGAAAAATATCTTCATCTATTTCTTCATTTTTTCCTCTCCTTGGAAGATTTTTCAGTGATGAAATTAGGTCCTCGAGTGTTTTTATTTATGGATCTACCTAGTGTTAGTGCAAATTTGCAAGCCCCCTTCTGTTTTTATTTATGGATCTACCTGGTGTTAGTGCATATTTGCAAGCCCTTTTCTCGTGTTTTGGTGATCCACAACAGTATTGGGGTCATTTTGTGGTCAGGAAGTAATTTGTAGTGAAAAGAAAATATTTTTTTTGGCAAGATTTTTTTTTTATTTCTGGGCAAAATGATTTAGGTTTTTCAAATTTCATTAGGATCATTGAGCTCCTAACTCCTTATAATTATCACACTTGGAAATTAAAAATGCAACAACAACTCCATTCCAAAGGACTTTGGTTAAAGTGAAATCAATGAATGTTTGCCAAAGAGAACATTTGCCTATTGAAATAAACAAGAGGAAGCCATGGGAATAGGGACATGCTTTATAATCTTGATAAATGTACAACTCCAAAAGAAGGTGGGATAAGTTGGCCTCCCTATTTGGAAAGGTCAACAAATTCTATAACAAATTTCATGCTTTATAGGACACAAAGTTTATCAACAACAATTCTATAACAAAAACACAAGCATATAAAGAAACCAAGAAATAACTCATAAGTCATGAGTTCTTTGTATTCAGTGTAATAAATAAGAAAGTGAAGACTTTCTTATATAGGTTACAATAGCACTGAGTCAATCCACTTTATGAATGTGGGATTCATCAATAAGACATAAAAGAAAAAATATAACATAAAGTTAAATGCCTAAGTCGATTCAATAATTGACAATTATTACATAATTTAATACTACACCAAGCTTATCCCAAAATTTTACATATTTTTTAGGACCCAAAGGCTTGGTAACAATGTATGCAGTTTGATCCTTTGTGGGACAATATTGTAGCTCAATAGATCCATCTTCAACAAGTTGTCTGAGAAATGGCAATGTATATCAATATGTCTGGATCACTCATGGAAGATTGGGATTTTGGCAAGTTTCATCACCCCTTGATTGTCACAAAAGAGGGGTATGGGATTTGTTTGTTGCTTCTTGTTAGTCCACGTGACTGCACATGTGCCAAGGCCAAAGACATATCCAAAAGTGGATTTTATATCATCAAAAGAACTTGCCCAATCTGAATTTGTATATCCATACAGCCTAGATTCTTTGCTTCTATTATAGAAAATGCTAAAGTCGAGAGTCCCTTTCACATATCTCAATACCCGCTTTGTTGAAGTCCAGTGCTATACTTTTGGCATTGTCATGAATCAGGAAATGTCGCTCACAACAAAACATAAGTCAGATCTAATGGTTGTAAGATATATCAAGCTCCCCACTAGTTACTTGTATATGGACTCATTAACTTCCTTAGAGTCCGTATGGGCTGAAAGTTTCAATTCTTTCTCCATAGGTGTAGACAAGATTATGCAATTTGTCATTTCAAACCTATCCAACAAACCCCTGCCATATTTTGATTGTGAGATGAAAATGTTGCTATCTATGTTCCAGACGTCTACAGCTAGACACTAGTGTAGGAGGCCTAGATCGGTCATGTCAAAAGCTTAGATTATATTATTTTTTATCTGTTCTATAGCCTTTTCCTCACTACCCATGATAATGATATCATCTACATATATAACCAAAAGGATGATATCGTTACCAACTCTTTTGACATACATGTTGGAATCTAAAGGACTCTGCGGGAACCCTTGTTCATCCAAGTATCTATCATTTTTATGTACCACGTCCGAGGTTCCTGCTTGAAGCCATATAAAGCCTTCTTTAGTCGACAGACCAAGTGTTCTTTTCCTGAAACCTAAAACCCTTGTGGTTGTTGCATGTAAACTTCTTCTTGCAAATCTCCATTGAGGAAGGCACTCTTTATGTCCATTTGATGGACCTTCCAGCCAAACTATGTTGCCATGGCTAGAACAAGACGAATGGTGCTCATCTTTGTTGTGGGAGAAAAGGTATCCTCTTAATCGATGCCTTCTTGCTGAGAGAATCCTTTTGCAACCAACCGTGCTTTATGTTTGTCAAGTGTACCATTTGCTTTATACTTCACCTTGTAGACCAATTTGTAGCCAATGGGTGTCTTCCTTGTTGGAAGAGATGTGAGATCCCAAGTTTGATTTTCATCAAACTTTCATGTTCAGATGCCATGGATTTCTCCCATTCAAGTCTTCCTTTTGCCTCCTCAAAGTGTTATGACTCAAATATTTCCTGTAGTTTGGCCATAAGAGCAAAGTTAACCAAAGATGGTTGTTGTATGCTCTTTCCTTTGGATGATCGTCCCTCGATCATTTTTCCTATCCAAACATCACTAATGGTGTTATGCCACCATTTGGGTCTTTTCTTAGGATCCACCCCACCTAAATTAGTATTTCCACCATGACTTGGGATTCCTGTAGGGATGTCATCTAACCGTTGAAGCAAACTCTCAAGATTAGAAATGATCAAACTAAGAGTCTCATCTTCCCCCCATTCAGGTGGATTTGCCTGAAGCATGATACCTAAATATGCTAGTACATATGTGTGCTCGGTAATTCCAGACGCAAAGGAAAGTTGGAAAGGTCTAACATCGATTAGGAATAATACTGAGAAGGGTGGGGGGGGGGGGGGGGGGGGTGAATTAGTATTTACAAATCAATAACCTTTTCCATTTCACAATCAAATTTATATACACTACTTCAGAGAAGGGAACTCATGTGTGCACACAACTGTTCTTAAGGCAACCAACGTATATCCAGTGAACTTATGATTCAAATAATTCCTCATATGTTGTTCTTTAATCAATGCATCAGTACTTTATTAAATATTAAACAATAACTATGTGCAATAATAATAAAATAAACCATCACACATAAGCAACACACAAGAACACCAAGATTTAAGGTGGAAACCTAATGTGGGAGAAAAACCACCTAATGCTCTTGTCTCTATCTTCTTTTTAATATAAAGAATAAGTTGTTTACAATCTTGTATTGGTGCAGACTCATACCAGTACGTAGCCACCCACCTGCAGAAGGCTACAACCTTCTCTCGTTCTCCAGCTTCTACTAGAAGGGAGCTACAATCCCCTAGCTCTTGTACTAGCCGATATGTTTGCCAGTATGTAGGCACCGACCTACAAAAGGTTACATCCTTCTCTCTTCCTCCAAGGACCATGTTTCATAAATTTTCAGAATGGATATTCTTGGTACACAACAACACAATATGAAGGCTACGTTTCATCAAATTTTCACACTGGACCCATCAGTAACATTGAAGCTCAAAATCAATCACCATTGTAATACAACTATCAAATACAATCTGCATCAACCAATCATTGAAACTCAATCATTAATCTCTAATATAATTGAAACCCAATCATCACTTTTTGAATCAATCAATCACTAAACCTCTAAAACAACTGAATCAAACAATCATTAAACCTATGATACAACTAAATCAAACATTAATTCAAAAACCAATCAACCGATACTTAATCAAAATACAACCAATCAAATAGAACAATTAGATCATTGTAACCAGAACAAAGATTTGAACCCACAAGACTGCATCAACAACCAGAACCAACTGTAACATCAAAAATCATGTGTCAAAATGTATATGCTACTTCAGTGAAGCTAGCCTGCATGTATACGCCACTTCCTTTAACCAAACCTGCATATACCTCCAAAAATACTAATTCATAAAAACTTTTGAATCAAAATTGTACCAACCAATGACATTCTGAAGATCTACTGTCATATTACAGAGTTCTAAACAGATAGCAGCAAGGATCACCCTTCTTACTCAATCAATCAATCAACCAGACTCGATATTCTTATACAATCAATTTTACTTCAGATCTAATGAAGACATCATTAACAAACATCAGTAAAACAACAACACTGATCAGATAGATCAATCATCCCTAAACAACAAGCTTTTCTTCTGTATATGCTACTTGGAAGTGTTGAACCAGCGTGTATATGCGCCTTCACCAAGGCGAACCAACATATAGATTTGCAAATAAAAACTTATAACTTTGCAGTTATCCCAGACTTCAGATATACCCATATCATAGCATTTAAAGGACAAAACATTTGTTAGCACTCAAATCTAGCCTATCCATTATCAGATCACATAACGTTAAGTGATTATGATCCTGATCCATCATTAGATCTCATCCATCATCAAACATTCAGGTGCATACTTAGTCCAGATCAAGGAGAGCATCAGAAACCCATAACATGCATATTTTCCTTTGATCTAACACTTCATAAGATATTCGTTACTTGTGCTCTCTCACACTTTGATCCTCACCTCCTTAAATACTTAGAGCCTTTTTCAATACCTCAGACCAAAACAACACTTAGAACCTGTGGTATTCTTAGACGGGATCAAGTATCCATTATTCCACTCAATATGGTGGGCTTATACCATGGTATGGACCCTTGGTATTCTTTAGCTTTAATTTACCTTAATTTTCTAACCCATACGTGCTTTTCCTCTTGTGAAAGTGCATGCATACGTATATGCTCTTTTTGTACAATGAACCCGCTTGTATATGCTACTTGGACTAGGTGAACCCGCGTATACAACTTAACATACTTGAAAACATTCCTTTTCCTCAATTTCTTGATTCCGATCTGTAGTCCTTTATTCCATCATCTTGTTCTTTTGTACCATTACTCTATTACCTCTTAATAGACCTGTTATAATGTGATTTGTCATTGTACATTACTTTTGAACTAATTCCTTTGAACTGCCCTACATTTTGTCACATCTGTGAACACAACTTCCATGCATTTTTTCACATCCCGTTTATACTTTTATCAATTAGTTCATTCATCAAAGAACAACTCTTATCAAGGACAACACACACTAACAATCTCCCCCTGAACCTGTGCTAGTTGTTCACTGTTAGATCTGATCATTGCATATATGAGTAATAATCATCAAGGCATCATCATCAACTAGTTATACATCAATTCATAAACAATTTATGAAGGTCAAAAGCACTTCTAAATAACATCCATAGACTGTAGTCATCAATCATCAAGACAAAAAAGATAATTGATAGTTTTCTGAACCATATCAGATCAATTTTCTGAGTTTGTCCCATTTCTTCTTCATCAATCCAGCCTATACGTGACTGTGCAACTTCAAACTCTCGTATACACATGACTTGTCTTCATACTATCAGCGTATGAGAATTGGAACACTAAAATTTTATACTTTCAATTCCTTCTAAGTTTGTTTTGACTATACCTAGTCCTAGAACTTTTGTTGAAGCATCAGTTCCAAGAATATCATTACCATGATGGTTCTTCATCAGAGACTCTATTTTTCTCTTGTCTCCAGTCATGTGATGAGCACATCCACTATCATCTTTGTCTTCAAATGAGCAGAGAGCAAGATCACACCTTATCTGATCTTCCTTTTCTTGATTCTTGATGGATTCATCTTTTTCAGATTTTCTGATATAAATCTATTTATTTGATTGCTTACCATATTGTCTACGATGATCCATAGACTTGTCCCTACATTCTTTTGCTATATGCCCAAACTTGTTACAATCATAGCATCTTATATGTTTCATATTCCTTCGATAGAAATTTATGGATTTGTGACCAAACATATTGCAAGAAAAACAATATCCCTTAAAGTCACTAGAAGCTGATGATCTTTTTGTGAGATGGTTATTAGCTTAAACCATTCTACTTTTACATCTGGCTGCAATATGTCCAAGATTATGACATATAAAACATTCAACATTATTCATCCGAGGAAAGAATCGATTAACACTTCCGTAGTTAGGAGTAAATGATTTTCTTTGAAGACTTCCTTTCTTTGGTTGTTGATGAGGTTGACCTCTTATCTCCTTGTTGAGCATTTCAGATTTTGCATTAGAATTCCTTGCTTCAGTTTGTGAGCTAGATTCACCTTTAACAGTTTCATGAAAACCAAGACTAGATTTGATGGTAGGAGACCTTTGACTACTAAGAATATTATCCAAAACCTTAGTACTATCTTGAAATCGTAAAACTTTATCCTTTTCTTCTAATTTATCTTTTAGGATATTTATCTCAACCTGATATTGATCTTCCTTTTCAAGATATTTCATCTTCATGATTTCTTCAACTTTTCTTCCTTCTTCCACTTGTTGCCTTAATATGAGAACCTCATTTTCTTGTTCTTCAAATTCTTGAAGTAGTTCTTCATTCTTCTTATTTGATTTTTTAAGATCTTCTTTTAGAGAGACAACCACACCTTCAAGACCTTCACACTAACTAAGTTCCTCTGTTGTTGTATCCTTTTCATTCACTTCATTTCTCAATGATGTCACTTCATCCTACTATATTTGACATTGATCTTCCTTTTCCTTGTACTGCTTCTTTAATTTGTTTCCTTCCTCCAATTGAGCTTGAAATCTAGTAACTTCTTCTTTGAGGGTACACTCCCTTTTGTCAAATAGATCTTGTTGATCTCTAATTTTGTCTGTGTGCCTTTTAACTTCTGCCTCTATATTTCTTTCACTTTCACCCATAAGAGAAAATTCAGTTGTTTAATTATCACTTTCATTATCATCAATATTGCATGAATAGAGAAATGTATCACTAGAAGACCAAAAATTTGTACTTGATAATTCTTTTGCTTGTTCATCTTCAATTTGAAGTGATTCTGAATCTGAATACTTACTTCCACCTAATAGCCAATTGTCTCTTTTGCTGTCACTGTTCCTTTGAGATGTCTTCTTCTTTTGAGGTGCTTTCTTCTTTTGCTTCTTTCCCATTGTTACAACGGATCTCCTTCAAGCGATCAAACTTCTGCCAAAGGACCCGCTTTGATACCAATTGTTAGGAATAATACTAAGAGGGGGGGTGAATCAATATTTACAAATCAATAACTTTTTCCATTTCATAATCCGATTTATATATGCCACTTAAGTGAATGGAACTCGCGTGTGCATGAAACTGTTCTTAAGGTAACCAAAATATATCCAATGAGCTTATGATTCGATTAATTCATCATATGTTGACCTTTAATCAGTGCATAATTACTTTATTAAACATTAAACAATAACCATGTGCATTAATAACAGAATAAACCATCACAGATAAGCAACACACATGAACACCAAGATTTAAGGTGGAAACCCAATGTGGGAGAAAAACCACCTGCTGTTGTTGTCTTTGTCTTCTTTTTAATATAAAGAATAAGTTGTTTACAATCTTGTACTAGTGCAGACTCATACCAGTATGTAGGCACCCACCTGCAGAAAGCTACAACATTCTCTCAGTCTCCAGCTTCTATTGGAAGGGAGATACAACCCCTTAGCTCTTGTACTAGCTGATATGTTTACCAGTACGTAGGCGCCGACCTACAGAAGACTACAACCTTCTCTCTTCCTCTAGGGACCACGTTTCATAAATTTTCAGACTAGATACTCTTGGTACATAACAACACAATATGAAGGCCACATTTCATCAAATTTTCACATTGGACCCATCAGTAACATTGAAGCTAAAAATCAATCACCACCATAATAAAACTATCAAATACAATCCGCATCAACCAATAACTCAAACTCAATCAACAATCTTCAATATAACTAAAACCCAATCATCACTTTCTGAATCAATCAATCACCGAACCTCTGACACAACTGAATCAAACAATTATTGAACCTCTGATACAACTGAATCAAACATTTATTCAAAACCCAATCAAATGATACTTAATCAAAATACAACCAATCAACTGGAACAATTAGATCCTTGTAACCATAACACAGATCTGAACCCAGAACACTGCATCAACAACCAGAATCAAGTGTAACCTCAAAAATCATGTGTCAAAATGTATACGCTACTTTAGTGAAGCCAACCTGCATCTGTATGCCACTTCATTTAACCAAACCTGCATATATCTCCAAAAATACTGAATCATAAAAACTTCTGAATCAAAACTGTACCAACCAATGACATTCTGAAGATCTACTGTCATATTACAGAGTTCTACACAAATAGCATCAAGGATCACCCTTCTTACTCAATCAATCAATCAACCAGACTCAATCCTCTTATACAATCAATTTTACTTTCAGATCTGATGAAGACATCATTGAAAAATAATAGTAAAACATCAGCATTGATCATATAGATCAGCCATCCCTGAACATCAAGATTTTCTTCTGCATACGCTACTTGGAAGTGCCGAACTAGCTTGTATACGCGCCTTCACCAAGGTGAACCAGCGTATAGATCTGCAAATAAAAACTTATAACTTCGCAACTATTCCAAACTTCAGATATACCTATATCATAGCATTTAAAGGACAAAACATTTGTTAGCACTCAAATCTAGCCTATCCATTATCAGATCACATAATGATAAGTCATTATGATCTTGATCCATCATTAGATCTCATCCATCATCAAACACTCAGGTGCATACTTAGTTGAGATCAAGAAGAGCATCCAAAACCCTTAGCATGCATATTTTCCTTTGATCTAACACTTCATAAGATATTCATTACTTGTGCTCTCTCACACTCTAATCTTCACCTCCTTATATACTTAGAGCCTTTTTCAATACCTCAAACAAAAACAACACTTAGAACCAGTGGTATTCTTAGACGGGATCAAGTATCTATTATTCCACTCAATATTGTGGCTAATACCATGGTATGGACCTGTTGAGGCCTCGAAAATCGCTGCCACAACATTGGGGGATAACCACCCAGTCCGGACCTTGGTACAACTCCTTTTCCGTTTAGGATGGTGGCTCCGACTGGAGATAACGGGATCAGTTTCCCGATAGTAAGATAAAAGGGATGGATGGGTGATGAATAATTTACTTGAGTGATAGGCGACTAGCTTATTCTATTGACAGAAATAGGGAAACTAATACTAATCCCGGGCACAACTTATTCATTCAGAATGCAGCGTTAAATAGTCTTTACTATCTAACAGGCATATAGATGACTCTGTAAAATAAATAAGAGACATTCAATCATTCAAAGATTACTTCATATGAATAGTCACAATGAAGCGATAAATACAAATTACTGCATTCACTATTTATATCATCGATACATATACATGGTTGAAAGAGAAGCATGCGATAAACAACCAATAGTCGAATGCATAAAGAATGCTGTGAAAAGCACATATATATATAAGCGACAATAGCAAGAGTGATCCAAACAACAATTCATATAACAAAAATGAGTACAGACGCAGATAATAGTACCATGTGAGTTGTAGATCAATCTGAAATATCAATCGCTATTCAAGATTCCTTCTTCAACACAGAAATGCTTTCAAACAATGATAGTAGTGCACATTTGCATAAAAACCTTCCTCATTAAATTCGGAATAATTGGTCGAGTTTCATAAAAGAATATCCTTGAAGTACAATAGTGCAACTTCAGGGTTTAAGTCATATACAAAACTTTACGACCCTTTCTAAATGCATGAAAGGGTCTATAAATACTACTAAGCTAAAAAAATCTATGAAACAAAATCCTACTAAATTGGTATCAGTAAATGCGGTCTATCTCTCAGGATCGATCTGGCAGTCGGAGAAGTGAGTCATGCCTCAGGTTGTTTGCCCTTAAACCTAAGCTGGCTTGTCGCAAGCATTGGTTCCACTTCTGGCGGTTTGTTGAGGCGCAAACTGAATTAGGCGGCGAAGGTGGCATCCTGAATGTCAGGTATAATATACCCGACAGCATCTGTTAGGCATTTCAAGGCGGCTCTTTGGTTGTTTGGCTTGATTAAGAAGAACCAATAAGCATCCCATGTCAAACTGTTGATTCCAGCGATCAATCTTGCGTTTTTCTCCAGCTTCGGATAGCATGAGTGCTCCAACATAATTGCCGCTGTTAATTGACCTGGAGTGCATTGGGAAATCATATTAGATAAATAAAGTGTATTATTTACTAATTCAACCAAATTTCCACTGATTGTTTTGCATCTGGAAATTGCTCTTTCTGCCTTCATTAGTTGCGATTTCCATTCTGTGAATAATATCTCTTTGTGCGATTCCAGAATTCTCGGTAGATTAGTTGCCCGGCCTATATCGGAATCCTGCCATTCTATAAAGTTTGTCAGTGTTTCTTCGGCCTGATCCAAATCGGTCCTTTCTTTTTCTACCTTTTCGCTTATGGATGCTACCAACTCGCACAATGGTTCTGCTTGTGTAATCTGTTGACATAGTAGCTTAACCTGATTAGTCAATGCCTTATTTAACTAGAGCGCTTCTGCTTTGAATTCGTCTACTTGAGGAGCTTTTTCATTTGTTCAATTTGAGTGGTCAATTGAGCAATTTGCTCATCTTTTGCTTTCATTGTTCCCTCAGTTGATATTCTTAACTGCTCCAGTGCCGCCGATAACTCCTTTTGCCTTTGGATTGCGCCTTCATCAATCCTCTGCTTTTGCTCTTGTAATTGCTTGGTCAGCTGATTATTGTTCTGTTGCTGTACTAGCAATTCTTGCTCCACCTGCTCTGCCTTCTGCTGAACTTCTGATAGTCTCGCCTGTAGCAAGGAGATGTCTTGGTCCTTGGTCTTCAATAAACTTCTTACCTCTGATGCTTTATCAATGGTTGCCACTGAATATGCTCCAACGAATTGCGATAGCTTGGTTAAGTCATCGGAGGTGTCGAATTCCTCTTTCCACACAACATTGCCTGTTACTATCAATTCAGGGAATGGGGAAGGTTGATCAGCGCTTCTCCTTTTCCTCTGTCGCTTTGCAACAACTTTATGCTTAGGGCTATAAAATACATCCAAATGGGGAATCTCTTCAATTTGCGAAACGATTTCTCCCGTTGGATCTTTAGGAATTATCTCTGTTTCCTTTGTTTTGGGTAGGCCGCTGTTTTTGCCCAAAACCGGTTTCGATGTCGCTTCATGTGTGTCACCTTCTTTAGAAACCTCATCATCTTTCGAGCACTCTAGGTTACCGATAATTGTACTGAATTGCTTCCATTGCTGGAGCAAATTCGGATTAACTAATATATCATTATTATTCTTAGAGCTGCTCTCTTCTTGGGTCACCTCTTGCCTCTGGCTATGCACTTCCTACTGCTGCTTTGATGTAGTAGGAGGTGGCGTATTATCTCGCTGCTCAGACTTGCTTGACCTGGTTGTTGTTGGAACAGTTGCTAACAGGTCTAGAGGCAGAGTTTGCAACTTCTGTTCTCTAATTCTGTTAAATTCGACTAGCCCTTCATCATTATACGCATTTCTGGCAAGAGACTTGACTTGATACAACGATTCGGCCGATGCGAACAAATCCTCGAATTTGTCTTCTTTGTGCTTGACCTTGGCCAATTTGGCCTGGTCAAGCGCATTGTAAGCAATCTTCCTTGGATCATATTGCCTGCTTGGCAGAGTAGCCAGAGTGAGAAAATTCATATTCCCAGCTTCCTTCTCTGCATGCTTGATGTCATGCAGGGTATAAATTCCAATTCGTAATGGAAAAGAGGGCCAAACAAGTTTTTTAGCTCTTTTTAGGGTCTGAGTAACCCCTTCAGCATTGATTTGATAAGCCACTTCCCTGGCAAGTAGCTTATCGGGGATGTAAAGTGGTAGCACATGCGGCCTGGCCTGACTGCCAAAAACTCTGATGTAGGTGAATTTCTTCTCCCCAAACTAACTTGCTACTGCAGTCAAATCTACCCCTGCTTGCTCAGAAATCTTCGGGGCAGGCTTATTAAAAATGGAATAATGAATTGGCAACATAAAACCGTTGCAGATTTTGTACAGGTGGTGCTTATAACTAGTCTTCCATAGTTTTTGATAATATATGTGAATGGGTATGGGGTCTTGCGACGTCCACCTCCATCCCAGCACGGGAAACTCAGAATTAAAACACAACACATCCATCACATAGGCACTGTAATAAAATGGCGGAATAACCCTCTCTGTGACATGATAGTTAGACCTGAAATCGAGGATGGCTTTGGCTAACTTGTCGGATAATATAACCGCCCAGTCCATAATTTCTCCACTACATGCTGCCTCCATTAGGGGAACCATATCTATGGTAAAATTGGCAGAGTCATGCAATCCCCATATCCTACACATCATAATTCTAGCATAACAGTAAGGAGAACACAGGGAGTCAACTGAGTACTTACCCGAGGTTTCATGCTTGTGTTTTGCTGGATTCTGTCTCCAGCCTCGAATTGGTTCAGACTCGGTCTCGTTCTCTGCTCGAAATTTCTCTAGAAATGCAGCATTATATTTCTTTTCTTCTGTCGGTAAGTGATACATTAGCCTTAGATCTTCGGCTCGAAAAGAACCGAAAATCCTCCCGTCCGCAGTGCTAAACAATCTGTTGATAATTGGGAGCTCTTGGATTGCCAACCTTACCACATCTGTGTAAGGAAGAATTTGCTCCCGGGCCGCTATTCTGTGTAGAAAGGAGTCGGCCAAGTCTTTTAAATTGGCATCAGATTTGCTGGTATTATCACATGAAATTTCTATTCCGATCACCTTTGGCTCTTCTGCTCCAATCAAATTGTAAGTCCCTTGCCAAGTGGTCCTGGTAAGTCCTAAGCATGTTATATCTGATATAAGCCCTTTGTTCTTTCCGCTTGGATCAATGACAGCTTGCCCTGCGGGTTGCGGAGCAGTGGGCATTGTAGTTTTCTTGGATTTCTTTCCCATCCCACTTAATTCTGTCTCTGTGGAAGAATCCTGCATAGAGAGAAAGATAGGCGTAACACAGACAACAATAATATGAATTGAACAGCATGAAGTATATATATCTGGATGCATTCATAGCGATTAATTGACTTGAGGTGGCCTTAGGATCAAATCCGTAGATAGATCGCAAGCCTGCTGTTTTCATTAAATGGTCGTTATGGCCTGTCGATCTCATTAATACCAGTCACTTCGGTTAATGGCCGAATGATTTATTTGAAGCATGCCTTGGGTGATTTGGCGGTTTGAACGCGGATGAGCGGCTTTTCAAAGGATATTACCTTAATTACGAATAAATTATATTAAACTGTCTTTATGACCATTACCTTGAAAACTACGTTTTTTACCCATTTCGCAATCGGGCATCGGGGAAATGCTAAGTTATTGCATTGGTTTCGTTTGGAATCCCCGATCGCCGATAGCGATATCGCATCGCGTCGGAAATAGCTAGTAGGCCGCTTAAAATGAGGGTATGGTGAGTCACCGATCGCCGATAGCGATATCGCATCGCATCGGGCGAGGGGGAGGCTTTTTGCATTTAAGTGTGATTGCCGATTGCCGATATCGCATCGCATCGGAGCAAGGGTTATTGCTTATGTTACTTTATGCTTTTGGCGATATCCGATAGCAATTTCGCATCGGCGAAAACCAAGATGTCCCTTAAGTTGTGCTTTCTTTGTCATTGCGATATGCGATCTTGCGATCGCTTTATCGCAATGATAACGATAAATCATTTTATATTGGGGTTTTTTAATAATGTTTCCTTTTATTCGAGCCTTTTTTGAAATAGAACTCTAAATTGATACCAATTTGAAACAAAAATTAAAAGGGACCCATTTCACATTATAATTTTGGAATGGGGGGTTGTTGTATGGCACAACAATTGGCGATTCGCTGGAAGAAACAGTTATCTCTGAAAAGTGTAGAAATACTTAAACTTTTTCAAAATAGAAATTTTATTCAAAAGGGAAAATTCTAATATAACTAGGTATAGTTGCATTCCAGACAAAACAAAACTTTCTTCACTAATTTCCTCTTTTGTTAAAAATAAAGACATTCTAGATTCTAAATTGGCGTTTGATGGTTGATATTGATAAAACAGAGAATTTTTTCCAAATCAGCTAGTAAAATTAACTCTCTTCGTCACAGGTAGAGCCTTTGCTACCAGCAAACGTCCATAGTTTCGGCAGGGATACCTTTAAACCATATGGTTGTCTATTGTCCCATTCACTTCAGAGCATGATTAACAGAATGAATTCAAAACATGTTTTTTCACATTTCTTTTCATTTTCTGCTATTTTGTAAGATAAAAGTCATTGCCCTGGTGTGGTGGTAAGTTAGGTGACAATGCCTTTCACTGGTAGTAATCTAACCGAACAAGCTGGCTCGTGATGAGACCCCTTGTCTTACAAAAGAAGCCATTACCCTGTTTTGGTATGCAGTATTGGTAATTTCGGCTAAAATATTTTCCTATGAACATGGTAAGTAGGCTTGTAATAAGACCTCTCAACTTTATACCCATTATTCTTGGAATTACACCCTGAATAATCATGAACTTGGGTAAATGGGATAGACAATTTTCCTCCTTAAGATAGGATGGATGACAAGGTAAGAGTTTGAGATGTTGAATTTGGATTAGCTTCTATTTTAATATTAATAACCAATTTAAAAGTCTAAAAAGATTTACAAGATTTATAAACTTCAAGAGGGGTTTACTAGGATCGTAGTGTAGTTTCAGAATGCAATTATAACTAATTTCCTAGAAATCATTCCTTTTGTTTAATACTTCTATTTATTTAAAAGTAAATATCGCATAGCTTGTTTTTGAGAAACTCTTTGAATACAACAAAGTTCAAATAGAAAATGCCTTACAGTTTTATTTTCTAATTTTGCTACAAACAATAAAAATAATATTAAAAGGAGAAGGGGTTACCTCCTCAGTTGAAAAATTTCTTTAAGATTAGACCATTAACAGGGAGAGAATCTTTCAACCCTGATAAATCTTGTAGCATGAAGGTCGAATGGCCTATCTTTTCACAGATCTGAAACGGTCCAAGCCACATCTTCTGAAACTTGGTGTGTTTTCCTTTATCTTCATGGGCTTTGTCCCATTTCAAAACTAAATCACCGACTTGGAATTGTTTAGAACCAGATGAAATTGAATCAAATGATGTTTTGATGATCTGCTGATGTTTGGCATGAATAATTTTGGCTTTTTCTCTTTCTTCTTCCAATTTTAGGATTTGGTCATGTCTAAACTGTAAAGAAGAAGAAGGATTTTCTTCAATAAATTGAACTAGGGCTAGAGAAGGAAGAATAAGATTTGTTGGTAGTAAAGCTTCTTTCCCATAAACGAGTTTAAATGGGGAAGAACCTATAGAAGCCTTATGTGCTATCCTGTTAGCCCATAGTGCAAATATTAAAGATTTGTGCCAGGTCTTGTGATTCTGTTCGATAGTTCGCTTGATAATTTTGATAAGGTTTTTGTTTGTAGATTCGGCTAAACCATTGCCTTGAGGATAATAGTTAGCAGAATATTTGAGTTTGAAACCTATTTTAATTTCGAAATCAAACATAGCATTGCCTGAAAAGTAAGATGCATTATCAAAAACAAGGGCATTCGGGACACCAAACCTGGTAATGATGAATTGATTTATGAATTCAATAATGGCTTCAGAGTTTGTTGTCTTTAATGGAATCGCTTCAACCCACTTGGTAAAGTAATCAGTAGCAGTAAGGATATACTTGTGTTGTTTGGAAGAATCAGGGGTAATTTCTCCGATAATGTCCAATCCCCATTGCTCAAATGGCTGTTCAATGTTGACTGGTTGCAGAGGTAAGGCTGATTTCTTTTGTCTTCCACTTGAAGTTTGATAATTTCGACATTTCCTCACATATTCATGAGCATCTCTAAACAGAGTGGGCCAATAATACCCAACATGGATGACTTTGTGAGCAGTGGTATCAGCTCTGAAGTGGCCTCCTGCTGGTCCGTCATGCAATTCCTACAAGACCCTTTGTGCTTCCTGTTTTTCAAGGCATCTTAGTAAAACAGAGTCATAATTTTGCCTAAACAGAACATTATCAATGATGGTAAATTTTTTCGCTTTTAATCTTATTGCCCTTTTGTTTTTGTAGGATAGGTTGGGAGGTGCATATCCATTTTTCAAGTAAAATATTAAATCAGCATACTGTGATTCAGAGTCAATGACACTTACCTGATTGATGGTTTCAGATTGATCTGTATCACTTGATTCCGGGATGTTGGATGCACCTGCCAATAACCTGCAAAAACCTTGGCCTCTAACAATCTTTGCTGGCTTGATCTCTAGGTCATATTCTTGAAGTGCTGCTACCCAATTTGCCCTTTTTTCTCCCAATTCTCTTTGGATTAATAGTTGTCTAACTGAGGAGAAAGGAACTATAACCTTTGTATGGGCTTTTAACAGGAAAGGTCTGTAATGTTTAACCGCCTTATATACAACAAAGGCTTGTTTTTCTACTTCAGAATAATTTAGTTCTGCACCTTGAAGATTTGAGCTATAGAATGAAATCGGTGCTTCCAAATTGTGATCGCTGATCTGTGTAAGTACTGCGGCATAAGAAGAATCGGATGCGATGGTATATAATGTAAAATGATTAGAAAAATTTGGAGTATTTAGAGCTGAGACATTGATTATTGACTGCTTGATCAGTTCAAATGCTTCCTTTTCTGGCAATCCCCATTTGAAGACTGAATTTTTCTTAATCATAGTTTGAAGTGGTAAAATAATTTGAGAAAAATCTGGAATGAATCTTTTTACAAAATTGATTTGGCCTAAGAATGACTGCATGGATTTCTTATTATGAGGAAAAGGGATTTCAGAAATTTCTTTAATCCTGTTTGGATCAATATAGATGCCATCTTTAGATACAATAAAGCCTAGGAGTTTACCTTGATCAAGAGCGAAAAAAGATTTCTTAGGGTTTAGGGAAATACCGTACTTCTTACAGCGTTGAAAGATTTGATTCAAATCATGCAAGTGATTGGATCTCTCTTTTGAAAATACAGTAATGTCATCTAAATAGACGACTACTATTCTATTAATTAACCCTTTGAAAGCGATATCCATTGCCCTTTGGAAAGTGGCTCCTGCATTAATGAGTCCGAAAGGCATTTTCTAATATGCATATGTTCCCCACTTTGTTCTGAATGTGGTTTTGAGTTGGTCATCGGGGTGATCCAGATTTTGGTTATACCCTGAAAACCTGTCCAAGAAGGACATTAACTCTGAACCTGCCACTAATTGGAGTATCTGCTCCATAGTGGGTAATGGGAAATTATCTTTTAGACTTGCCTTATTTGAATTCCTGAAATCAATACAAATCCTTATGTCGCCATTCTTCTTTCTGACTGGTACCATATTGGAGACCCAATTTGAGTGTTGTACGGGAAAAATAATCTTAGCTTTCAAAAGTTTGTTGAGTTCCGATTTTATTTGTCCCTCTAGATTTGGATGAATTTTTCTCAATTTCTGTTGAACTGGTTTCTGTTCGGGAAGCATTGGGATAGTGTGTTGAATAATAGATGTGTCATATGTTTTTAGATCATCATATCTCCAAGCAAAAACATGTTTATTCTTTAGTAACATACTAATAAATGCTTCCTTTTCTTCTATGGAAAGTCCTAATCCTAAATTAATGTTTTGAGGATTTTGTTCGGTGCGAAGGTTTATTAATTCAAACCTTAAGGTAGAGCTCTGAAGCTTTGCGTTAGATACAGGTTTGAACCCGTCTTTAATATCGTAAAGATCTTCAAGCTTCACTACACGCTTAGGGATTGAGTTCTCCTCATGTTTACCTTGCATTTGAGTATCGTGCTCATCTTCCTCAATGATTTGATTGTCATAGGATTTTTCAGAGGTTAGAAATTATAAAATGTCATCATCATGGTTAAACACTCTCCAATTGGTTACATTGTCAGGAATGGATGGCCTAAAAAGTAATTCTACTGAAAACCTATCTGGACTATAGTCTTCGGAAGGGAGCAATTTGGAAGCGACATTGGCTAGCAAGTCGACTGCCGAATTTTGTGACCTGGGTATGGAAGAAATATTGAATGCTAAAAAATGGGATGTTGGCTCTTGTACCAGCGATTGATAATGCTTAAGATGGTTCGAAAGACAATGAATTGTATTCCTTACCTGTTTAACGATAATTTCAGAATCGCCAAAGACCTTTAAGTATTGAACTTTGAGGCCGATCGCTTTGTATAGTCCTTGGACTAGTGCTTCGTACTCGGCTGTGTTATTGGTGCATTCAAATTCTAATCTACAGGACAACATTGTTTTTTCTCCTTGCGGGTTGACCAAAATGCAACCTGCTCTTGATCCTTCACTGGACTTAGATCCATCAAAATATAAAGACCAAAATAATGAATTATCTACAGTTTTTGTTACATCATTCTCAGTAACATTAACGCATTTAGACCTGTCGGTCTGTGAAAAGTTTTCGATCTGTGATGCGAAATTATTGACTGAGAAAGGGGATGGCTGGGCAATATAATTGCTGAAAAACGACTCTAAAGAATAGTTTCCTAGGATGTTATTGTTGAACGCGACTGGCTGATTTTCTTGTTCAAATTCTGTAACAGTGTGGGTCATATGTTTCTCTCGATCAATCTTTATTTGATTGGGCTTGCCCTTATAGGGGAGCCACATATGTGACCAATTGGTAGAAATACACCCATGGAGTTTTTCTGACCAATCCCTGCTTAAAATTAACCCATAGAATTCAGGTATATTGGCGACTAGAATATTAATCCTTTGGACAATTCTTGGATTTGCCGATAACCTGATTGTTACAGAGTTTATTTCTCCTAGAACTTGAACTTTAGTTCTATCTAACTGCACGATGTGAATAGAAGACTTCTGGGGTTCTATATTCAGTTTGGAGCAAACTGAAGCTGGCATTATATTCGAATATGCCCCAGAATCAATTAAGCAGCTATGCAGATTTCGATTATAAATTTCATAAGTCAGGAGGAAAGGGGGGGTATGGGAGTTTGATCTATCTCCAATCAGAATTGTGTTAGTTGCCTCAACTCTACCAGCAGGGGGTTGTCCTGAGTCACTTGCAGCTTTAGTGGTGGGAAGAGGTGAAGAAGGGACAGCGTTAAATTCTTTGAGTAGTAATTTTTGCTGATGTTTTAATTTACTAAGTTCAAACATGGTGATGTTTGCCTTAGTTTTCTTCATGTCATCGACAATGCTGTAATCCATCGAATCAGAAAC
>APFE030883010.1:0-11721 GCA_000404065.3 Pinus taeda
ATAAAACCCTAGCCTAAGGTGCTTCATGAAATCACATCTCAGGGCTAGAACTAGTGGCTGGTTGAGTGATAGACTTAGGGATTGCATGGTTCCAGTGGCCAAGGTATGGGACTGAGGCTTGAGATTGTGCAATGAGCAGTTAAGGATGAATAAGGTGAAAGGATTGCGTAGTTGAGGGACTCAAGGACTCAGGCTAGAGGATTGAGCCTTTAGAATGTGCGATGCATAGTTTTGGAGGCCTGGGCTGAGGGATTGCATATTTGAGGGACTTAAGGGCTTAAGTTGGAGGCTTGGGGCTTGAGACTACATATTGCACAATTTGAAGGTTTGGGTTGAGTGGCTGCACAGTTGAGGGAATCAAGGAGTCGGGCTAAGGGATCTAGCATTTAGTTCATGCACTACACATTGCTAGAAATACATGGAGGCTAGGTGATTGTGCAATTGTGTAGTTTAGGAGCTCATGGTTGAGGCTTTAGGACTGAGAATGTGCAATACGTAGTTCAAACCTAGATGGAGGGAAAGATTGTGCAGTTTTGGAGCTTAGGGGATGGATTGATCACTAAGAATACACAGTGCACAATTTTGGGAGGCAGAAACTGCACATTGAGCAGTTCCAAGAGACAAGGATGCTGCTTGAGAGCTGAGGCTGTGAAATGCATAGTTCAAGCTGGCCAAAGGAGGCAGAGTGGTTCGGTTAGAGAGTTTTCCCAATTTGACTTAATGTTAAATCAATGAGATGAAGATACACAAAAGCATGACTCTAAACATGACCACATATGTAGATCACTTGATGACACAACATGGAACACTCAGAACACATGAACACCATCCTTTCCTTATTGCAACAACTTTGCGACAACCTACACCAAGTGCAACACCAAAGATACACTTTGTGACAATTGTGACAACACCTGTGTGACAATGCTTGAAACTTTGGAAATGAGTGCGATATATATTTACATGGTAAGACAAACTCATTTACACAAAGGTTATCCCTTGAAACCACCAAAACTAGCTTTCGAGCATTGTGCAACACTCCACATTTTAAAATAAGACATTTACTATATGAAGAGAAAAGTGCGAACGACACTTTTAATACACAAAAAAAAATGAAAGCGACACATGCCAGAGTGAAGATAACATGAAAATGAAACTAATTAAAGTGAATTCAAGCGAAAGAGACAGTTGAAAGCATGAAAAAGACACTCGCGAAAGTGAAACTGCGCAAAAGAAATAGTTTGAAAATATCACCAAAATAGAAGTACAAACACAACCAAAATTGAGGGATTGTCAATGATAGTACACATTGACAATCGACATGGGTTGAACATTGCACAGACACTGTCTTGATTGAATATGCTATGCTTGTTCAAGCTTGCGTAAAAGAATGCGTGCATGAAATTGTTGCAAATTGAGCATATGTGAGCAAGTGACTTCGACTGATTAAGAAGACCACAAAATGACCGATCGAAAGATCCACATTAGGGTCCAAAATTCAAGTGTAGGTAAAAATTGGAGGGTGTTTGTCGCAGCAAAAATAAGAGGGTAAGTTTTATTTTCAAGGGGATTTTTGTAGATACGCTTTTTTAAAATAACTAAAACATTAATTTGATTTGATATTTTTTAGTCCAACAAGTAGTTTTCACAGCTCAAAATATTCATCATTGGTTTCGTAATATTCACAAAATTTAAGAAAATTAGAAATGTGTTTGGTTATGGATGTTCCATCCTCACCATCAAACTTCAAGTGAGACAAGTTATAAAGAGGCTCATCGATGATTAAAGGTTTACCAGGCGATCAGTTAGAAAAGCACCCCAGGAGTATGATTTTAGGACGATCCATTTAATATAAGAGATTCATAATAGAATCAACGGGCACAATTTTTCATCTAGTCCTCCTTCTAGTGCCATTCTATTGACGGTGCTGGAAATTAGTTAACAAAGGGTGTCTCCCCCATGTGAAGTCACAATTAGACCTCACACCATTTGGAATAGGAGCCCCATTTGGAGTATCAACCCGATTGCCATATATTCTTATAGATTTTCCTTGGCGTAAACTGTCAGCAAGAGAGAGAAGCGTGTATGTTCCTTTGCAAAAAGTAAGTAAGTTTGCCTGGTGAATGTTCAATTGCAGGTCTATCAAGGTTCTTCTACTATAGGGGGAGGAAAATTGAGCCTCTAAGAGAGAGGTAATACTACCACCCTAGTATATGTGCACACAACCAAAAAGAGAACCACCTAACATGAAGCATAACAGTCCATATAGATGCGATGAGTATTACAATTATTAAAACACATTTTAAATAAGATAAGCACTAAAATAACCGAAATAGTTCAAATACTTTATTATAGGTGAAAGCAAGCATTAATCATAAACATTCACATAAAAATCTTACAAATATTCACAATCCATGCATGAAAACATATTGGCAATTAGGCTTCAAGTATTTAGTAAAGGTCCCAAGATACATGAATACAACAAACATCACTAGCTCCAATAGTGGAGCATTGGAGCCATGACTTTCTCCCCAAAAGTATACCGGATCTATTACTCATGAATCCTTATGGGAGAAGCTAAGGTGAAAATTATTTTGCATGAAAAATGAGGGTGTATATATAACAAATGGGGTGACCCTTCACCTCCCTTATGACTCTTGGAATACCCTCATGAATGTTTGACTTCTCATGGCTTTTTGACTTGCTACATGGCTCTTCACATTACATATATTACTTTTGGACTTCCACTTTACATTACATTTTCCAATATAAAATTACACAATCCATGAATTATCTGGCACCTTATGGCTCATGACATGTCAAGACATGACACTAATGACATGGACTACATAATGACATGGAAATGTTAAGTCACTTTTTGCTGTTGATTTATTTTTGTCTTCTTGAAGAGATGGTGCATGTTCTTCTTCTTCCTCCTCCTTATGACTTGAAGATAAGGAGTCTTCAATGTGGTCTTGATATTCCATCTTCTATTATAATATAGCGCGCCTTCGTCTTCTTGCCTGATGATCATATTATCTCCTCATCTCCTTAGGTGTCTTCTAGCATGGTATCCTTCTCCATCTCCTTCATCATCATTCTATCATGAAATAATAGAATACTTGTGAATAAATCCACCCATGAAAAGATGACACAAATCTGGTATACCCTAGCCTAATATGCTTCATGAAATCACCTCTTAGGGCTAGAACTAGTGACTGGTTGAGTAACATACTTAGGGATTGCATAGTTCCAAAGGAAAAACTATGGGAGTGAGGCTTGAGATTGTGCAATGCACAGTTAAGGATGGATATGGTCAAAGGATTGTGTAGTTGAGTGACTCAAGGACTCATGCTGGAGGCTTGAGCCTTGAGACTGTGTGATGCATAGTTTTGGAGGCTTGGGATGAGGGACTACATATTTGAGGGACTTAAGGGCTTAGGCTGGAGGCCTAGGGCTTGAGACTGCACAATGCACAATTTTGAAGGTCTGGGCTGAGTGGCTGCACAGTTGAGGGAATCAAGGAGCTGGGAAGAGGGATCTAGCATTGAGTTTACCCACTAAGCAATGCTAGAAAGACATGGAGGCCTGGTGATTGTGCAATTGTGAAATTTAGGAGCTCATGGTTGAGGCTTGAGGACTAATACTGTGTAATGCATAGTTCAGGCCTGGATGGAGGGAAAGATTGTGTAGTTCTAGAGCTTAGGGGATTGGCTTGAGAACTAAGAATACATAGTGCATAGTCCTTGGAGGGCAGAAACTGCACATTGCGTGGTTCCAAGAGACAAGGATGCTTCTTGAGTGCTAAGACTATGAAATGCATAGTTTAGGCTTGCTAAAGGAGGCAGAGTGGTTCGGTCAGAGAGTTTTCCCAACTTGACTAAGTGTTAGATGAATGAGAGAAGATAGGAAAAAGCATGACTCTAAACATGACCACATACTTAGATCACTTTATGACACAACATGGAACACTCAGAACTCATGAACACCATCCTTTCATTATTGCAACAAATTTGCGATGACCTACACCAAGTGCAACACCAAAGATACACTTTGCGACAATTGTGACAACAGTTGTGCGGCAATGCTTAAAAATTTGGAAATGAGTGCGATACATATTTACATGGTAAGACCGACTCATTTACACAAATGTTATCCCTTGAAACCACCAAAACTAGCTATCATGCATTGTGCGACACTCCACATGCTAAAATATGAAATTTACTATATGAAGAGAAACGCGCGAACGAAACTTGTAATACACAAATGAAAATGAAAGCGACACATGCTAGAGTGAAGATAACATGAATTAAAGTGAAATCAAGCAAAAGCGACAGTTGAAAGCATGAAAAAGACACTCGTGAAAGTGAATATGCACAAAAGAAATAGTTTGAAAAGCTCACCAAAATAGAAGTACAAACACAGCCAAAAGTGAGGGACTGTCAATGACAGTACACATTGACAATCGACATGGTTTGAACATTGCACAAAAACTGTCTTGATGGAAGATGCTATGATTGTTCAAGCTTACGTAAAAGAATGCGCGCATGAACTTGTTGCGAATTGAGCATGTGTGAGCAAGTGACTTTGACCAATTAAGAAGATGACAAAACAACCGATCGAAAGATCCACATTAGGCTCCAAAATTCAAGTGTAGGTAAAATTTTGGAGGGCATTTCTTGCAACAACAATAGTAGGGTAAGTTTTATTTTCAAGGGGATTGTTTTAGATATGCTTTTTTGAAATAAATACAACATTGATTTGATTTGATTTTTTAATTCCAACGATTAGTTTTTATAGCTCAAAATATTCATCATTGGTTTTGTAATATTCACAAAATTTAAGAAAATTAGAAATGTGTTTGGTTATGGATGTTCCATCCTCACCATCAAACTTCAACTGAGACAAGTTATAAAGAGGCTCATCGAGGATTAAAAGTTTACTAGGCGATAGGTTAGAAAAACACCCTAGGAGTATGATTTTAGGATGATCCATTTAAGATAAGAGATTCATAATAGAATTAATGGGCACAACTTTTCATTTGGCCCTCCTTCTAGCACCATTTTGTTAATGGTGCTGGAAATTATTCAACCAAGGGGTTCTCCCTGATGTGAAGTCACAATTAGACCTCACAACATTTGGAATAGGAGCCCCATCTGGAGTATCGACCCAACTGCCATATATTCTTATAGATTTTCCTTGGCATAAACTGTCAGCAAGAGAGAGAAGCGCATATGTTCCTTTGCAAAAAATATGTAAGTTTTCTTGGTGAATGTTCAATTGCAGGTCTATCAAGGTTCCTCTACTATAGATGGAGGAAACGTGAGCCTCTAAGGGAGAGGTAATATTACCACCCTAGTATAGGTGCACACAACCAAAAAGAGAATCACCTAACATCAACCATAACAGTCCAGATAGATGTGATGAGTATTACAATTATTAAAACACATTTTCAATAAGATAAGCACTAAAATAACCGAAATAGTTCAACTACTTTAGTATAGGTGAAAGCAAGCATTAATCATAAACATTCACATAACAATCTTACAAATATTCACAATCCATGCATGAAAACATGTTTTCCATTACGCTTCAAGTATTTAGTAAAGGTCCCAAGAAACATGAATACAATGAACATCACTAACTCCAATAGTGGAGCATTGGAGCCATGACTTGCTCCCCAAAAGTATACCGGATTTGTCTCTCTGAATCCTTATGGGATAAACCAAGGTGAAATGTATTTTGCATGAAAAATGAGGGTGTATATATAACAAATGGGGTGAACCTTCACCTCCCTTATGACTCTTGAAATACCCTCATGAATGTTTGACTTCTCATGAATTTTCAACTTCCTACATGGCTCTTCACATTACATACATTTCTTTTGGATGTCCACTTTACATTACATTTTTCAATATAAAATTACATAATCCATGAATTATTTGGAACATGATGGCTCATGACATGACATGACATGACACTAATGACACAGATTGCATATTGACATGGAAATGTCAAGTCACTTTTTGATGTTGCTTTATTTTTGTCTTCTTGAAAAGATGGTGCATGTTCTTCTTCTTCCTCCTCCTTATGACTTGAAAATAAGGAGTCTTAAATGTGGTCTTGGTCTTCCATCTTCTGTTATAATCTAGTGTGTCTTCATATTCTTGCCTGATGATCATATTATCTCCTCAGCTCCTTAGGTGTTTTCTAGCATGGTCTCCTTCTCAATCTCCTTCATCATCATTCTATCATGAAATACTAGAATACTTGTGACTGAATCCACCCATGAAAAGATGATATAAATCTGATAAAACCCTAGCCTAAGATGCTTCATGAAATCACCTCTTAGTTTTAGAACTAGTGACTAGTTGAGTGACAAACTTAGGGATTGCATGGTTCCCAGGGCCAAGGTATATGACTCAGGCCTGATATTGTGCAATGCGTAGTTAAGGATGGATAGGGCCAAAGTTTTGCGTAGTTGAGGGACTCAAGGACTCAGGCTGGAGGCTTAGGCCTTGAGACTGTATGATGCATAGTTTTGGAGGCCTAGGATGAGGGACTGCATATTTTAGGGACTTAAGGGCTTAATCTGGAGGCTTGGAGCTTGAGACTGCACAATGCACAATTTTGAAGGTCTGGGCTGAGTGGCTGCGTAGTTGAGGGAATCAAGGAGCTGGGCTAAGGGCTCTAGTATTGAGTTTACCCACTGATCAATGCTAGAAAGACATGGAGGCATGGTGATTATGAAATTGTGCAGTTTAGGAGCACATGGTTGAGGCTTGAGGACTCAGTCTGTGCAATGCGTAGTTCATGCCTGGATGGAGGTAAATATTGTGCAGTTATGGAGCTTAGGGGATGGGCTTGAGCACTAAGAATACACAGTGGACAGTTCTGGGAGGCAGAAACTACACATTGCGCGGTTCCAAGAAACAAGGATGTTTCTGGAGGGCTGAGACTGTGAAATGCATAATTCAGGTTGGCTAAAGGAGGCAGAGTGGTTCGGTTAGAGAGTTTTCCCAATTTGACTAAGTGTTAGATCAATGAGATGAAGATAGGCAAAAGCATGACCCTAAATATGACCACATACTTAGATCACTTGATGACACAAAATGGAACACTCAGAACACATGAACACCATCCTTTCCTTATTGCAACAACTTTGTGATGACCTACACCAAGTACAACACCAAAGTTACACTTGTGACAACAGCTGTGCGACAATGCTTGAAAATTTGGAAATGAGTGTGATACATATTTACATGGTAAGACCAAATCATTTACACAAAGGTTATCACTTGAAACCACCAAAGCTAGCTTTTGTGCATTGTGCGACACCACATGCTAAAATATGACATTTACTATATGAAGAGAAAAGTGAGAACAAAACTTGTAATACACAAACAAAAATGAAAGCAACACATTCCAGAGTGAAGATAACATGAAAATGACACTAATTAAAGTGAAATCAAGTGAAAGCGACAGTTGAAAGCATGAAAAAGACACTCGCGAAAGCGAAGGTGCACAAAAGAAATAGTTTGAAAAGCTCACTAAAATAGAAGTACAAACATAGCCAAAAGTGAGGGACTGTCAATGACAATACACATTGACAGTCGACATGGATTAAAAATTGTGCAACCACTGTCTTGATGTAATATTCTATGCTTGTTCAAGCTTGCGTAACAGAATGTGCGCATGAACTTTTTGCGAACTAAGCATGTGTGAGCAAATGACTTCCACCGATTAAGAAGACCACAAAATGGCCAATCGAAATATCCACATTAGGCTCCAAAATTCAAGTGTAGGTAAAATTTTGGAGGGCATTTGTCACAGCAACAATAGAAGGGTAAGTTTTATTTTCAAGGGGATTGCTATATATATGCTTTTTTGAAATAACTACAACATTGATTTGATTTGATTTTTTTTAGTCCAACAAGTAGTTTTCAATGCTCAATAGATTCATCATTGGTTTCTTAATATTCACAAAATTTAAGAAAATTAGAAATGTGTTTGGCTATGGATGTTCGATCCTCACCATCAAACTTCAATTGAGACAAGTTATAAAGAGGCTCATCGAGGATTAAAAGTTTACCAGGCGATAGGTTAGAAAAACACCCTAGGAGTATGATTTTAGGATGATCCATTTAAGATAAGAGATTCATAATAGAATTAATGGGCACAACTTTTCCTCTGGCCCTCCTTCTAGCGCCATTTTGGTGACGGTGCTGGAAATTAGTCAACCAAGGGGGCCTCCCCGATGTGAAGTCGCAATTAGACCTCACACCATTTTGAATAGGAGCCATGTATGGAGTATCAACCCAACTGCCATATATTCTTATAGATTTTCCTTGGCATAAACTGTCAGCAAGAGAGAGAAGCGCGTATGCTCCTTTGCAAAAAGTAAGTAAGTTTTCCTATTGAAAGGTTCTTCTACTATAGAGGGAGGAAAAGTGAGCCTCTAAGGGAGAGGTAATATTCCCACGCTAGTATAGGTGCACACAACCAAAAAGAGAATCACATAACATCAAGAATAATAGTTCAGATAGATGCGATGAGTATTACAATTATTACAAGACATTTTTAATAAGATAAGCACTAAAATAACCGAAATAGTTCAACTACTTTAGTACAGGTGAAAGCAAGCATTAATCATAAACATTCACATAATAATCTTACAAATATTCACAAATTCACAATCCATGTATGAAAACATGCTGGCCATTAGGCTTCAAGTATTTAGTAAAGGTCCCATGATACATGAATACAACGAACATCACTAGCTCCAATAGTGGAGCATTGGAGCCATGACATGCTCCCCAAAAGTATACCCGATCTGTCTCTCTGAATCCTTATGGGAGAAGCTAAGGTGAAAATTTTTTTGCATGAAAAAGGAGGGTGTATATATAACAAATGGGGTGACCTTCACCTCCCTTATGACTCATGGAATATCCTCATGAATGTTTGATTTCTCATGACTTTTCGGCTTCCTACATGGCTCTTCATTGCAGAATATTCGTGGAGATGTAATGCACAGTTAAGGATGGATAAGGTAAGGATATGTAGTTGAGGGACCCAAGGACTCAAGACTCAAGTTGGAGGCTTGATCCTTGAGACTGCGGGATACATAGTTTGTAGGCAACCATACAAAGATAGACTTGAAGAATATGTTAAAGAAATAATATATGAATATTGGATGAAAAATTCACTTGTTTCACCAAAAGAAAGGGTTGTGATACAGAAAACAATAACATGAAATTAGTATGAAGAACATGCAAAACATATCTTGGACACCACACAGTTAAAGTTGTTCAATAAGTTCAAAGAAGATAATCATGGAATTAATATCTCAATTAGTACTTTGTGCAACAAAAACAATGGTATGTTAAACCTATCATTGTACATGACACTTGTTTTTGTCATTATCATGTGGAATTTCAATTATATTATGACACCTTCCTTAATTTTGGTAAACGTTTTTGGAAAATTCACCTCCTGCTTCCACTATCCATGATTTCATATCCCAAATTCTATGTGGAAGGGAAAATCATGAATTATTTTACCAAAAGAAAAGATTTGGTGGTAAAAAGTGTGATCATTGTGAAAATTTGACTGTTTCACGATAAATATCCTATTGATATGAAGGATCAATCATTGTCCAACATAAAAGTGGAATGGAAGGGATATGAATATATCCATACATCGATTGGTTCAAATAGTAGTACAATTGCTAGAAGGATTGATTTAAAAGTAGAAGAAATTTCCTTGATAGAGTTTTTTAAGTAGTTTGAGACAAAAATTTACAAATACACTAAGCATTCTCTTAGAGCTCGATGGCAAGACCTGCAATTCAAAAAAATCCCATGCTATTGGAATTTCTAAGTTTAACCCGTTAGAAATTCTTCCTGTACTATTTGATTTATTTCTTCCTACTTGTTCAATTACTTAACAAGTTATTTACAATGTAAATATTGAAAATAAATACAAGTACAATATCAACACATACAGATCATCAACTGAAATTAAACAAGCACAAAAGTGACACCATTGTTTTTGGACTACTGTCCTTGGAAAAACCCAATGCGGGGAAACCGATGTAGCTATTCAGAGGGTTTTATTATTATGCAGTTTCATAATATAATCTAGGTGCCAGAAATGGCTCACCCAACATAGAATGTCCTCAAAAGTATTACCTCTCAGTTGAAGATAGATATGCCGGCTAAATCATCGGATGAACGATCCCACAACAACAATGCAGCTTCTGATGCTCTTCATCACTCTGATAGGGACTGCACCACCCTATTCGGCTCTCCATCTCCTAGCCTGTCCCACAAAATCTTCTAGCACTACCTATAGGACTTGAGTTAGCCTCTCTGGCCTCAACGTCAACTTCTAGAGCCTCTCCATCATCCCTTAGACCCTCTTCATCTCACACACTAGCCTCTCTAGCTCTGCACAACTCCTGGCTGCCTCTACGTGGCCTCTAGTTGGCTTTGCGTCAACCTCTCCCAGTTCTGCACTGATCCTCCTAGTACTAACTCTGCCTCTATGCTATGTATTCACTTCCCCTCAATTGCAACTTAGATCACTCACTCGATTTCCTCAGCAGACCTTGCCCCAGAAAATCGAATTCTTGATCTCTCTTGGTGTGTCCTCCAACTGACCCTCAAGCCTCCTCTTATACTTTTTCGTTGTTCCATAAAAGGCTGAGATTAAATATCTAATCAATGACTAAGATTAGATTTGGCTTGATCCATGACTTTTGGACCATTCTAACCCAGTTTTATATTGATTCACATTAATATTTTGTTTTTCTTAAGTTTAGACTTAGGAACCCCATTGAAAATATTAATTATTTTAATATATCTCAAACCGATTAGAGTCTGCCCAAACCATTTCTAGGTCTTGGATATCTCATGTGCTTTAGCCTCTCCACTAATTTTCGTGGCTAGAACACATCCGATGCTACCCCAAATAAACATGTGAAAATTTTGCACCAGGGACCATTTTGTTGATAGTGATCTTGCATAAAAGTACACATTTTCTCCACAAAATGAAATACATATTGAATATTATCATTCTTACCAAGTCTCTATGCCTCTCCATGTTCTATATAGACATGCTGAACAAAATGTTGATCATATAGAAAACACCAAGGAGAATCAAAATGTTATTAAAGAATTATAATTTTATATCAACGATGATCATACACATGATACACATTTTGTACAACATTGCTTTGATAAGATTTATGACTCATTGAAAGGTCGTGGAATAAAATTCAATCAAAATTGGATATAGTCATATGGATGTGCAGGTCAATTCAAATCTTCACTGTCATTGTTCTGGTTATGTCATCTTCATATGAAAACCAACATTAAACATTGTTAGGATTTCTTAGACACTGGTCATAGAAAAGGAGGACATGATGATGCAGGGGCATATATAAAATGATAACTTTGAATATATCAAATGGAACACTTTGAAAACTAACTTGTCTCAGTTGAACAAGTTGTTCAATGGTGCATTTATGCACTAAGCCATGAAACTAACCCATCAAAAGAGTTACACAGGTATGCACATATATATTAACTTATATATATTTTTAATATTTGATCATTTTTATGTCCCTGGGGTCAACTTAGTTGGTAATTTGAGACATTTGAAGCCATTGACACTCGAGAGATGCTAGTTCAAATCCCCTATTGCAACCTGGGCTATGGGGAG
>APFE030883013.1:28059-64513 GCA_000404065.3 Pinus taeda
ATTCACCAGAGACTTAGATTGGTACAAAGTCCCTAACTTGTCCCACAAAGCCTTAGCCGTAGCTTCCCCTGATACATTTAGCAATACTGAATCTGAGACACACAATCATATTGTGCTCTTTGCCTTCCAATCCAACTTCTTTCATTCTTCATGGGACACTCCCGTTGGTTTAGTACCCGGATCTACCATGATCCACTGATCTTTATCCACCAACAGATCCTCCATCTTGAGTTTCCACAACTCAAAACTCCGACCATTAAATTTCTCTATCTTTATCTTTCCACTGCTTGCCATCTTCTTTTGCCACTAGAATCGATCTCGCAGATCTCCCACTGAATGGGGTCTACCACAGGCCCGAGCAAAAGCCCTCAGCAACAAAGGCGCCCCCTTGAAGCCAAATCAACTCTGATACCAAATGTAGGTTTTAACCCCATACAGAAATTACCTGCATACGAATTCTAAAATACAGAAAATAAACAATGCGAGAGCATAACACATAGAACACATATACATAGATATTTTCCCTTAGATCCCAAAACCCAGACTATTAGCTTGATTTTTCATTATGTTCCTTTCAATGTTACAATACATATTTATACATGCTGAAGCATCCAATACCATGGACCGAAAACCATCGTGTCCAAAACCATGTGCAAAAACCATGGACAAAACCATAGGTAGGTCCGCCTAACCTAATATAGGGTCCAAAAACATTTTCCCCGGGGCGCTGCCCCGAACCCTGTAGAGGGGCGCTACCTACCCCCCTCAAAGCCCCCTATGATCCCCCTGGTGTGCAATTGACACAACAAAGGGGGGGCTCCGCCCCCCCTCTAACCCCCTGGTTGACTACATGGGATAGTTGTAGAAAGAATATAACACAACCCAACATAAACCTCAAGATAAATATTATAAATCCTAAAATAAATAAACGTGGTTGACCATGATTTACCATGGTTGATTTTCATATTGAGACTATCCTTGTCACAATCCGGCATACGACGATGATTAACGATGTTTGACCATTTTTTATTGCCATATTGACACAATATTTGTCACAATGTGATGTTGGAAGGTGGAAAACCTATGAATAATATTATACTGTAGGAATAAGAACCCTTAGATTAATAAACCCAAGGGATTTTTTTTTTTTTTTTGTTAGCTTGACATGACTACATCTTCATCATGTCCAATATATCACCCTAATCGGGGCGGGGAATTGAACTGGTGACTTCACATCAAGGAGTGCCTTAACAAAGCACCCGATCACTATCTATCCAAGACCTTGTTAATGAAAAGGAATAATACTAAAAACCAAAGGGATTATAAACCTAAGGGAATAATATTAAATCTGAGGGACGAATATTATAAAACAAGGTATATAAACCCCAAGATAAATATTAAAAATCCTAAAATAAACATGGTTGACCATGATTTACCATGGTTGATTTTCATATTGAGACCATCCTTGTCACAATGCAGCATATGACGATGATCAACCATGTTTGACCATTCTTTATTGCCATGTTGACACAATATTTGTCACAATGCACCATTGGATGATGGAAACCCTATGAATAGTATTATACCCTAGAATAAGAACCCTTAGATTAATAAACCCAAGGGATTATTTTTTTTTTTGTCAGTTTGACATGACTACATCTTCGTCACGTCTAATATATCACCCTGATTGGGATGAGGAATTGAACTGGTCCCTTCACATCGAGGAGTGCCTTAACAAAGCACCTGATTACTGTGTATCCAAGACCCCGTTAACAAAAGTGAATAATACTAAAAACCAAATGGATTATAAACCCAAGGGAATAATATTAAACCCAAGAGATAAATATTATAAACCTAAGGTATATAAACCCTAAGATAAATATTATAAACCCTAAAATAAATATGGTTTACCATGATTTAGCATGGTTGATTTTCATATTGAGACAATCCTTGTCCTAATGAGGCATAGGACAATGATCAACCATGTTTGACCATTATTAATTGCCATATCGGTGCAATCTTTGTCACAATGTGACATTGGATTGTCATTGACCAAGGTTTGTTTTCATATTGGTTTAATCTTTGTCACCATGCGATGTTGGACCATCGTTGACCATGATTTATTTCACATAATACGTCTGGCCATGGTTGACCATGATTGATTTCACTCAACACATCTGGCCATGGTTGACCATGATTGACGAAGATTCACCTTCATTGACCATGGTTGATACTAAAGGCTACTATTAAACTAAATATCATAAACCCTAACATCATAACCCAAATATTCTATAATCCTTAGGATTAATATTATAAACCTGAAGATAAATATATTAAACTGTAAGTTTAATATATTAAACCATAGGATTATAAACCCTGACATTAGTATTATAAACCCAAGACATTAATATTACAAATGCTTGTGATTAATAAACCCTAGGATTAACAATATAAATCTCACAATTATAAACCTTAATATTATAAACCCTAAACCCAATATTAAAAAAACATAAACACTAAATCCTATACCTAATATTATAAACCACAACACTAATCCTAGTTTATTCAATTTGATCATGTGACATTGAATAAATTACAATATAATTCGTAAACACCAATATTATAAACCCAACATTAGAATTCCTAATATTATAAACCCTGATATTAAACCCAATTTTGTAATTTCACCTGGCGACGATGAATAAATTTTGATGTGATGTAACATTGTGACAATCATTGTTAAATTGATTGTCACATTGAAACAATGTTTGTCACAATATGACGTTGCTCATATTTCTGTATCATTTTGACATCACAATAATAAACCCTAATTTTAAATTGAATATTATAAACCCTAACATCATAAACACAATATTATAAACCATAAGATTATAAACCTAAGTTAAATATATTAAACCTAAGATTATAAACCCTAACATTAGTATCTTAAACCAAATGGATTAATATTATAAACCTTTGCGATTAATAAATACAAGGAATTAATATTATACAACATTGGGATTAATATTATATGCCCTTGGGGTTAAAATTATAAACCCAAAGGATTAAACCCTTGGTTTATAATATTAATCCCAAGACTTTACAATATTAATCAAATAGGGGGAGACTTTTTGTTATTATTTTAATATCTATATATATTATATATATATTATATATACTATATATATCTATATATATAGATAATATAGAATTATTAACTACAATATATTATATTAATGTTATTCTATTAATAACATTAAAGGTTAATAAATTTTAAAATTATATTGATTAATGATGTTATTTAACATTATTTTTTTAAACAAGATTTATATGTATTAACAATATTGTTTCATAATATTGCTAATAATATGTTTTTAATATTAATTTTAAAGTTATAGTTATTATTAATCATCATTTTTATTTTATTCATTATCATTTTTGTTTTATTATTAACTCCAATATGTTATAATGCATAAGATTAATATTGTAAACGCTTGTGATTAATAACCCTAGGCTTAACAATATAAACCCCACAATTATAAAACTTAAGATTATAAACTCTAAACCCACTATTAAAAACAACATAAACACTAAATCCTAAACCCAATATTATAAACCAAAATAAACCCTAATTTATTCAATGTCATCACGTTACATTGAATAAATTGCAATGTAATGCATAAACAATAATATTAGAAACCCTAATATTATAAACCCTTATATTAAACCCAATTTTGTAATTTCACATTGCGACGTCAAATATATTTTGATTTAATGTAACATTTTGACAATCATTGTTAGACCAAATGTCACATTAAAACATTGTTTGTCACAATACGACGTTGCTCATGTTTATGTACCATTTCAACATTGATGAGTCCAACCCACTTTATCACACCTCACATAGTTATCAATACGAAAATAAAGCGAAAATTAATAATGAACAACAGATTTGGTGTAAGGTTGATTGTAATGATGTGGATTTGGTCCTTGGAACCTGCACTTGTGATTGCTACTTCCGGCTTCAGTTATTGGACAAGTGTCCTCCCTTGGGATCCTCGAGCCTGCCTTGGTACGGGCGTTCAAACCCTAACCTGGGTCATTCACATGCACATTCTTTTAGTTTTGTGAGCTCTGCGTCCTTGGTAGACTATGGCAGTTTTTGTGCGAGGTTTTGCTGTTACGTGTTCTGGTTCAGGGTTTTAACCTAAAAATCTCTTCCCTTCGTCCGTTATAAGCTCTCTCAATATTGTAGGTTCAATCTCTACTTGGTCTGCACTTATTTTGGTAATTTGCTGTGTGTTTGTGGCTCGTTGTTAACATTTCTGTGCTTTCTTAGCATACGGTATCAATGCTTGTGGTTTTCATGGTCGTTGTATTCTGCTTCTTGGAACTGCTCCAGGTAACAATCTTCTGGTTTCAGGTCGTCTTTCCTTAGGTCTGAGCGGAATGTGGTTGCAACTTTCTTGGTTCCTTCAACACTTCAAGGTAAGCTTTTCTGGTTCCATGCTATCAATAATTACTCCTTTTCCCTCAGTCAACTAATGTCTTTGCTCCTTGCGAGTAGGGTAACCTTATGGAACTATTATGGCCACAACTCACCTCTATCTGATAAGTTATGAAGTCAGTCTTGTTATTCCGTAAACCCTCGCTTTTCTTTGTTGTCTGGTTCTCACTTATCTTGTTGGATGGTTGTCATTGCAGGTATGACAACTCGAAGGGTTTCAATACATGGCAGTTCGTAGCTCTGGCTAGACACGGGTAGTGTCGTTCTCTGTTCTTTTGTTGTCTACGTTTAACGCCTTAGGTTGGGTTTATTAAAATCCCTGTTTCAATAGTTGGTTGATTCGTCAACTATATGCAGTCTCGGCTGTAGGTTTACACAGTCATTGTTTTCTTTGTTCTATTTGGTGGCTATAAATAGGCTGAGGGTTTCTAGACCCGCACTGTATCTTGTTCCAAGTTTGTCATAAATTCCGGCATGGACTGTGTAATTTTTGAACAGGGTTTCTCTGAACTATATATATAATGAACAAAAATTTTGTTTCTACTCTCAGTCTTATTTAATAAATGAAACTGTGAATGCTTGTTCTTCGGGCATACCTGGTAATGCTCACACCTTATTACTTGTTTGGTATTCGGCTTGTTCCGGCTCTTCGACGTTCATATGTATGTTGTTTCAGAAACTGTAATATTTGCTTTGGCACCACGTCCTTGGGTTATTTTCGCAACCTATTTCGTTTTCTTGCTGGGACCAATGTATTTCGAATCACTTGTATGACCACCTACTTGTAGGATAGAATCAAGACAGACTTAAACTGTAAATGGAAATCAATGTAATGTCATGAAAAATAATTCAAACAGTTATAGGATGCTAGAGAGGAATATCTGTGTGCACAAAAAATATATTTCTTTATTTTCTTCTCAAAAAGTCGAACCCTTCCATTGTGTTCTGTTCCTCTTTTAAAATGATTGTCAGGAACTGTTTTGGGGTTTTTTTATTTCCAACTGTTGTTGGTTACATCTCTTTAGTTACAGAACTATTATTGTCTTATAGCATTATTTCAAAAGTAAAACTAGTTTCTTAAAACATTTATCCTAATTAATTCTAATTCTTGACCTTCCTATTTACTGTTCGTTTATTAAATTAGACAACATAATCAAATAAAAGTAAAAGAAAAACAACCACATTATCCACTCAGCAAATTACTCCTCTGTCCTCTTCAGAGACCAAACAACCCTTCCTTTTGTCTTGACCTGTCAACTAGATGCTCCTGCATCAGGCTCCCGGGGTAAGAAAAAGTCATGACTCCGTTCCATGAGCTCCTCCACAGAATAACCAGCCTTGTGTATCTGCACCGCATCGAGCCACGAATTGTCCTCAATTAGACGGTTCTTCCACTTGATAAGGTATCATAGATACTCTTTCCTATGAGTCTTCTTGGCTACCTGTGTGTCAAGAATCTTCTCGATCTCATGGGGCTTAACCGAAGGCATATGCCTCATCCAAGAACTGTCTCCAACTTGGGTGTCCCGTTCTGGCCATACCACACTATTTTCCTCTAAGTTGGTAGTATATGGGAACAGGTCTGCCACATTGAAAATAGGTGATATGCCTATATTAGGTGGCAGTTGTATTTCATAAGCTTTGGCTGAGAACTTACGCAAAATTTTACACGGACCAATATTTTTGAATTTTAGCTTGTTATACACGCCCTTAGGAAACCGTTCTTTACATAAGTGTGCAAGGACTTCATCACCACGTTAAATTGGACTTCTCACTGCTTTAAATCTGCCTGTTTTTTATATTTATGCACGTTGTCCTGCAACTTTAGTTTCACCTGTTCGTGTAGTTCACTCATCGCTTTAGCAAAATCTTCCCCGTCAGCACTTCTTCGCTCCAACTTTCCCAAATCCTACAGTTCATGTATTCCCCGAGGATGCATGCCGTACAGGATTTGAAATGGACTATGTCCTATGCTACGGTTTGGCGAATCGTTATAAGCAAATTCTGCCTGAGCGAGAGCACGATCCCATAGTTGTGAATTTTCCCCAGTCAAGCTTCGTAACAAGTTTTCCAAACTCCTATTCACCACTTCCATTTGCCCATCAGTCTGCGAATGATATCTAGAACTGAAGTTCAACTGTGTGTCCAACTTCTTCCACAGGGTGCACCAGAAGTGTCCTGTGAATTTTACGTCCCTGACAGAAACAATAGATCTGGGTAGGCTGTGTAATCTAACAATCTCCGTGAAAAACGGGTGAGCTGCATGAGTGGCATCACTAGTTTTTCGACAAGGGATGAAATGCACCATTTTTGAAAACCTGTCTACCACTACCATCAATGAATCATATCCTCGCTGTGCTCTAGGTAGTCCTAACACAAAATCAATGTTGACTGAGTCCCATGGTCTACTTGGAACAGGTAGTGGTGTGTAAAGTCCAGTGTTTTGACTATGTCCCTTCGCTAGTTGGCAGACTTTACACCTTCACATACCGTTGTACATCCATGCGCATTCTTGGCTAGTAATAGAAGTGTTCGAGCTGCTCCAACATTTTTTCTATACCGAAATGACCGGCTAGACCCCTGCTATGTTTCTCTCGTATAATATTTTGTCTCATCGAACAATTTGGGATACACAACTGTCCTCCTTTAAACAATAGTCCCTCCTGTAAGTTGTAGTCCAACCATGGACTTATATTCCTCAACACGGGATTTTGACAAGCTTCAAAGGCCTCTTTGAAGTCTGTGTCAGTTTGGTACAAATCTTTCAAGTGCTCGAATCCCAACACCTGTATCGTACTTTCTTGTAAGAGCAAGGCTTTTATGCTCAATGCGTCTGCCACCTTATTGGCTTGCCCGTTGATGTGTTTCAGCACAAAGGTGAAACTCTACAGATATTCCACCCATTTGGCATGCTTATGGTTCAATTTATGTTGTTGCATTACATATTGTAGCGCTGAATTATCTAAAAATAACACAAACTCATTTCCAAACAGGTAGTGTCTCCAATGCTTTAAAGCTTGGATGACGGCATAAAATTCCTTGTCATATGAGGAACATTTATGCTTTCTCTCATTCAGTTTCTCACTAAAAAATGCAACAGGTTTATCTTCCTGACTGAGCACAACGCTAATGGCTGTCCCACTTGCATCGCATCGAACCTGGAAAAGCTTATTAAAATCCAGTAGCATTAGAATCGACCTCTCTGTAATCTTCCGCTTTAGGAGCTGAAAATTGTTCTCTACTGCCTTAGTCCAACAAAAAGGTTGACTGGCCTTTTTGATGGTGTCCAGCATAGGCACGCAGATTTCGCTAAAATTTCTTATGAACTTGTGATAAAAACTCGCCAGCCCGTGAAAGCTACATACCTCAAATAAGCTCTTCGGTGACGACCGATCAATGATTGCTACGATCTTTTTTGGATCCATCTTCAATTCATTTTCTACAATTACAAAGCCCAAGTAAACTAGTTCTTTCTATAGGAAAGTACATTTGTTTAAGTTTATCAGCATTTTATTCTGCTGTAATTTCTCTAGCACTCTTCGAACATGTTGAAGGTGCTCTTCTTTCATTCTGCTAAAAATCAAGATGTCATCAAGATATACTATCACAAACTTACCGATGAATTCCTTCAACATTTCATTCATCAACCTCATAAAAATACTAGGAGCGCTACTCAAACTAAACAGCATAACCAGCCACTTGTACAACCCTTCATTGGTCTTGAAGGCTGTCTTCCACTCGTCTCCTTCTCTGATCCTAATCTCATGATAGCCACTCTTCAGATCAATCTTCGTGACATAAGCTGCCCCACTTAGACAATCCATCATATTGTCCATCCTTGGTAAGGGAAACTTGTATCGAATAGTGATTTTATTGATAGCCCGCGAGTCCGTACACATCCGCCATTCTCCTCCCTTCTGAGGTGCGAGAACTGTTGGTATCGAACAAGGGCTCAAGCTTTCTCTGATCAGCCCTTTTTCTAGCAACTCTTGCACCTGTTTCCTAATCTCTTCATTATCTTTTGGGCTCATCTGATATGCTACTTTATTTAGTAGGCTTGCTCCAAGTATGAAATCGATATGATGACTGATGCTCCTCTCGGGAGGTAGCTTGTCTGGTAAATCATCAACTACAATGTCCTTGAATTCTTGTAACATCTCCTGAATCTCTACAGGCAACTCAGACATTTCCGTGTGCAACAGCACAGTCTTAGTCCTCCTTACGACAACATTATTCACTTCGTTCTCCTCAATCTATTTAATAAACTATTTTCCACCTACTAACAACACTTTTGTCCCACTTGCTTCTGTTGTATCCTCTTCTTTGATGGGTACAAGCGTATTCTTGACTCCATCTTTAACAAACTTGTAGCAATTCGTCTTCCCATCGTGTACCAACTTCCGATCATACTGCCATGGTCTCCCCAGTAGTATGTGACACACGTCCATTGGCATGATATCGCAGACAACCTTGTCCTTGTATCTACCAATGTGAAATTCAACCTCACATTGTTCATCAACCAATAGCTGGTGGCCTTTCTGCAGCCACAACACCTTGTAAGGTGTGGGGTGCTTAAGTCACCTCAATCCCAGCGTCTCCACCATCTCGGTGGCAACCAAATTATCTACACTCCCACTATCTATGATCAATTTGCAGCACTTTCCGTGTGATTTGCAAATTGTCCGGAACAGTGCCTTTCGTTGGGTCTGCTCAGCAGTTTCCTTGGTTGGCTTCAATAGTACTTTGTTTAGAACCAAGGCCTCCCCTGTTTCTGCCACATTTTCTACCTCCTGGGGTGGTGCCTCAGCCTCCTCTAGCTGTGCAGCAAATGTTCCCCTCTAGCCAGCTTGCTCTGCTTTTAGGCATTCGAAGGATTTGTGCCCCCACTTATGGCACCTGTAGCACTAGAAATTAACTCCTCTTCCTCGGCCATTCCCTCTTCCTCACTGATATGGCCGACTTCCTCTCATGCTATCTCCTTTCTCTGCTATTTCTGAAGCTCTGGAGCTGCTGCCTTCTTCACTGTTACGGGAAGTTCTCCCCCTGCCGTAGGACTGTCCTCATCCTCTGCCATTTCCCCATCCTCTCCTATTATTCTGTTTTCTATTAATCTTTTCTTCAGCTTTTACAGCACTTTTATAGGCTTCCTCTATGTTATGCAGGGAAAGAATATTGATTTCATCCAGTATTTCCAGCCTCAAACCATTCATATATCTTGTTGTCTTCTCTGGAGTATCATCGGTATAACCAACACTCAAGTTCACACGGTAGAATTCTTCTACGTATTCTTTTACTATCATGCCTTTCTGTCTTAAGTTATGTACCTGTCGGTAAAGCCCAACCTGATAATCCTTAGGCAGAAATCTGCCTTTCAGCTTTGCCACCATCCTTGGCCACTACTTTATCGGCAGCTTATTCTTTCTCCTTCAATCTGCTTGGACACTATCCCACCACAGGGCACCATGTCCCTTCAATTTGGTTGCAGGGAACCTGACCCTTCTATCCTCATTGATCTCTTTGTTCTCAAAATACCTATCCAACTCACTTATCCAGTCCAGTAGGACTTCGGCAGACAGACTGCCATCATAGTTAGGAATTTCCGGTTTGGGCTTGCTGCTGGCGAGTAGCATTGACCTCAACAATTTTATCTCTTATGTTTCTTCATCTAATCCATCTTTAGTAGCTACCGCCTCCTCCTCGCTGGCATATCCAAGTTCTGGGTCTCTTCTCCTTCCTGCCTCCACTGCCTTTAAGCGTGTAGTAAGGATCCTTATTTCTTCCCTCAGACCCTCGTTTGCTACTCTGCGCACACCTCTTCCATGTCCTCATCTTCCAACCTCCATATCCTAATTCTTTCAACAACCTGCTCTGATACCACTTGATGAGTCCAACTCACTTTATCACACCTCACATAGTTATCAATGCGAAAATAAAGTGAAATTTAATAATGAACAACAGATTTGCTTGTAAGGTTGATTCACTGATGGTTGATTGTAATGATGTAGATTTGGTCCTTGGAACCCGTACTTGTGATTGGTACTTCCGGCTTCAGTTATTGGACAAGTGTCCTCCCTTGGGATCCTCGAGCCTGCCTTGGTATGGGTGTTCAAACCCTAACCTGGGTCATTCGCATGCACATTCTTTCAGTTTTGTGAGCTCTACGTCCTTGGTAGACTGTGGCAGTTTCTATGCGAGGTTCTGCTGTTACGTGTTTTGGTTCAAGGTTTTAACCTGAATATCTCTTCCCTTTGTCCAGTATAAGCTCTGTCAACACTGTAGGTTCAATCTATACTTGGTCTGCACTTATTTTGGTAATTTGTTGTGTTTGTGGCTCGCTGTTAACATTTCTGTGCTTTCTTAGCATACGGTATCAATGCCTGTGGTTTTCATGGTCGTTGTATTTTGCTTCTAGTTGGAACTGCTCTAGCTAACAATCTTCTAGTTTCAGGTCATCTTTCCTCAGGTCTGAGCGACATGCGGTTGCAACTTTCTTGGTTCCTTCAACACTTCAAGGTAAGCTTTTCTAGTTCCATGCTATCAATAATTACTCCTTTTGCCTCAGTCGACTAATGTCTTTTCTCCTTGCGAGTAGGGTAACCTTATGGAACTATTATGGCCGCAGCTCGCCTCTGTCAGGTAAGTTCTGAAGTCGGTCTTGTTATTCTTTAAACCCTTACTTTTCTTTGTTGTCCAGTTCTCACTTATCTTGTTGGATGGTTGTCATTGCAGCTATGACAACTCGAAGGGTTTCAATACTTGGCGGTTCGTAGTTCTGGCTAGACACGGGTAGTGTCGTTCTTTGTTCTTTTGTTGTCTATGTTTAATGCCTTAGGTTGGTTTTATTAAAATCCCTGTTTCAATAGTTGGTTGAGCCGTCGACTATATGCAGTCTCGGTTGTAGGTTTACACAGTCGTTGTTTTCTTTGTTCTATTTGGTAGCTATAAATAGGCCGAGGGTTTCTAGACCCACACTGTATCTTGTTCCAAGTTTGTCATAAATTCTGGCATGGATTGTGTAATTGTTGAACAGGGTTTCTCTGAACTATATATATAATGAAAAAAAAAATTGTTTCTACTCTCGGTCTTATTTGATAAATGAAACTATGAATGTTTGTTCTTCGGGCATACCTGGTAATGCTCGAACCTTGTTACTTGTTTGGTAATCGGCTTGTTCTAACTCTTCGACGTTCATATGTATGTTGTTTCGGAAATTGTAATATTTGCTTTGGCACCATGTCCTTGGGTTACTTTCGCAACCTATTTCGTTTGCTTGCTGGGACCAATGTATTTCGAATCACTTGTATGACCACCTACCTATAGGATAGAATCGAGACAGACTTAAACTGTAAATGGAAATCAATGTAATGTCATAAAAATTAATTCAAACAGTTATAGGACGTTGGAGAGGAATATCTGTGTGCACAAAAAATAAATTTCTTTATTTTCTTCTCAAAAAGTCGAACCCTTCCATTGTGTTCTATTCCTCTTTTAAAATGATTGTCAGGAACTATTTTGGTTTTTTTTTTTTTCCAACCACTGTTGGTTACATCTGATTGGTTACATCTATTTAGTTACAGAACTATTATTGTCTTACAACATTATTTTGAAAGTAAAACTAGTTGCTTAAAACATTTATCATAATTAATTCTAATTCTTGACCTTCCTATTTACTGTTGGTTTATTAAATTAGACAACATAATCAAATAAAAGTAAAAGAAAAACAACCACATTATCCACTCAGCAAATTACTCCTCTGTCCTCTTCAGAGACCAAACAACCCTTTCTTTTGGCTTGACTTGTGAGCTAGATGCTCCTGCATCAAACATCATGATAGTACACCCTAATATTAAATTGATATTATAAATCCTAACATCATAAACGCATATTATAAAACATAAGATTATAAACCTATGTTAAATATATTAAACCTAAGATTATAAACCCTAACATTAATATTATAAACCCAATGAATTAATATTAATAAACCTAAAGATTTATTATAAACACACGAGATTAATCCCTCATTTTGCAAATTAATCTCGAAGGTTTATAATATTAATCAAACAGGGGATACTTTGTTGATATTTAATATTTAATATTAAATTTAATATTTTTAACTATCAATATTATTAAGATTAATATTACAAGTTAACGTTATTCTATTAAAAACATTAATGTTAATAAATTTTTAAAATTATTATGATTAATAATGTTATTAACATATTTTTTTAAAACAAGCTTAATATTGTATAAGGTTTATTTTTTTTTTTATATATTACAATAATGTGTTTTTAATATTAATTTAATGTTATTTTAATCATATTTTTATTTATATTTTTTTAAGAGATATTTTTTATTTATGATAATAACTATTATAAACTTATAAAATACTTACTATAAACTAATTAAAAATTCTAACAATAATATTATAAACCCAAGGCATTAATATTTTAAAATTTTGGGATTAATATTATGTGTATGACAGATTAACATTATAAACCCAAGGGATTAAAACTTTTTGTGGCATATCATACTTCTGTGACCATATGCATACTTTGCAGTTTCGAGTCTCTTTAGTGGTTTTGGGTCCAACATATCACTCTTCTGTGCAGCAGCGTATTGCAACTCTATCTGGTCGCATATTGAATCAAATTCTTGAATCTTTGTGGTGTGATTCTCTGATCTGCAATGATATATTAAGGCAAACTTTGGTCTTGGTGAAGATTGAATTGCCTTATTCTCTATAGTTTGCATGACAAATATCCCAGTCATATAATTGTTGCAACATATATACAATCTTTCTGTATGAGCATGCTTTCACAAACATTGTTGTAGGTTTTCTCTGTGGCTCAGGACATAAAAACCCATATTGAGACAACTTATCGCTCTTCTCAGTGAAAGCATATTGCAACTCTAGCTGGTGGGATATTGAATCAGATTCTTGAATCTTTGTAGTGTGATTATTTGAACTACAATGGTATATTTAGAAAAATTATGGTCTTGGTGAAGATTAAACACATTCATCATTTCACTCTATGGTTTGGGTCTCTCTCTACAGTTTTGGGTCTCTTTAGCGGTTTCGAGTCCAACCGACATTCCATCCAATTAAATCTGCGTTACAAACACCTCTAGAGACAACTCTAATAGTTTCATATGTTCCCACTTACTCTCCTCTTGTTAAGTTTTGCTTATTTACACAATGAGTACCTTCCCTCATATTTCTAAACCCCCCTCTAGTAAAGTGAGACCATGTAAAATTACCCTAGAGAGTTTTTATGAGTACATTGAAACTTTAGAAATACAAGGAGAAGAAAGAGAAAACCATTTTAAACTAGGATTAACCACAACACTTGACAACGACCATAAATCGTTAGAAAGTGAAATAATCTCAATCGAGACTAAACTCTAAGGAATGAAAGGTAGAATTCAAGAAATCGAACATAGTAAACAACCAATGGTTAAAGAAAATGACAATTTGAAAAGCGAGATTAAAAATCTAAAAGAAAAAGTACATAATAACTCAACCCTAAATAACACAGAGAATAAATTAGATATTAAACCCATCAAAGAGGAAATTCATAAACTAATTGTACTCAACCATGAATGCCACAAAAGAGCCTTACATGTTAGGTCTCTATAATCGTAGTGTATTCCCTTATTATTATTGTCATTGTAGTCCTTATTGTTATTGTTGTTCCCATGTTGTCCCCATATTGTTATTATTGTGCCCCATAGAAGCCCACTATTGATATTGTTGTGCCCTTACACTATTATTGTTATGTCGGCTCTGATTATATTGTGACCCCTTATACTCCTATATGTAGAAAGGAGGCCTTGTCATTTGTATCATCCATGAATTGTTCATTTATGTAATGTAAAGGAGTTTTCCCCCTCTAAGAGGCTGATTTTGAAGTCACTAATCTATCTTTTCTTCTATTTTGTGAGTTGGTTGCATAACATTTTGTATCAGAGCTTTGGATTCTAGGGTTTCGCTGCTTCAAACAGGTCATCATGGAATTTTCACTATAAATTTGTTTCTACAAAGTTTCAGAAGTTGAAATTAAAACCCATTTTAGTTGAAAGCTTAATGAACCTCGATTACAAATTTAAGGTCTTGTCTCACTATATGTTTGGAGATATGATCCAAGGAAGTTAGGGTTTTTGTAGGCTCTCGAATTATATCTCAAACATGTGACTTGGGGAAAATCATCATAACGTTCTCTTTGAGCATCAGATCGGAATTTCATAAAAAGGTACAGAAATAAGACATAATGTAGTTTTTTTATATTGTTTCCAAGTCCAAAGGTCGAAAGAGTGACATGTGGACCTTCGTACAAGTTCGTTTGACGGAACTAGTCTATAATCAGGTCATCAGGGGAGAATTGGAATAACACTTTCCTGGAGAATCAAATCTTGATAATACTTGCGGGGTTGGAAAGATGAGTCAAAGGGATACCGCAGGACAAAATTCCAGACCTTAGAGATGCAAAATTATAGAGATACAACAGCTTCAATATCGAGCTCCTACAAAGCGAAAAAATGTGTGTAGTCTTTTTAAAATTTTGCGTAAGTTTGGTTTGAAAACTTAATTTGAAGGAATTCAAAGGGAATAGTGAAGCATAATTATCATTGGTTGATGCTGAGAAATAAAATGGAAACACCTTTTAAGGAACCTGAAATCTCTAGCATGAATCATGAAGAAGAGGAAGAAATGCAACATGATATATCAAAATTACGATACCAAGTGCAACAAATTTCACTCTCATAAAAAGTAAAAACTAAGATGGATGGTTTAAAGAAAGGAGTGGAAGCTAATATGAATGGCGTGGAAGTTAAGATGGATGGCATGGAAGCTAATATGGATGGGCATGGAAGCTAAGATGGATGGTTTAGAAGTAAACATTGAATATTTGAAGAAAGACATGGAAGGTTTGAAAGGAGGTTTGGCAAAGTTTCTATAAGAAATGATTCCTATTGGAGAAAAGGTAGTAGAGAAAACTCATAATGAGAACAAAAGAAATGTTAGTCATGATTTCATAGACTCCGGCATTGGATTGAAGACCCACCATGTTTCAAACATCGATATGAGGAATTTTTATGGCAAGGATCTCGTAACATAGATACTATAGATGAAATAATATTTCAATCTCCATAATGTGAAAAACACACAAAAGGTATGCATTATGACTTTATATTTAGAACCCAATCAGTTTGTATGGTATCAACGACTTTTCTCTCATAAAAGAATTGTCACTTGGGCAATTTTTATGGAAGAAATGATAGCACATTATGAGAATACAAAAAGAAACACCTTTTTTAACCAATTGATAAATCTCAAACAAAAGGGTTCAATGGTGGAGCACATTGAGGACTTCCAAAAATTGAATATAAGGGTAAAATATATTCCAGAGGAGCATATGATTGATGTGTCCATAGGGAATTTAAAGGATAACATACAACATGAGGTTCACCTTTGGGAACCTGATTCATTGAAGAAGGCATTTAGGTTGGCAAGAAAAAATTAAAGCAAAATTATGGAAACAAGGAAGCCTACCAATCACAACTATAAAGATGGAAGTGTTGTTACCTCTAGCCTTCCACAACTTACAAGGTTGACACCACAACAATTGGAAGAAAAAAGTGCAAAAGGGATTTGTTATAGTTGTGATAGAAAATACACTAAAGGTCATAAGTGTGCCGAGAAGAAATTATTTTACATAGATTGTGAATAGGAAGAAGAAAAGAATAAGAAGCATCAAAAGAAGAGGATACACACCAAGAACAAACCCTAGAGAAAGAAAAAATGAATTCGACCATATCTTGTAATGCATTGGCTAGAATTACCACTCCTCAAACTATCAAGATAGAAGGAAATATTAAGAATAAAAAGGTAATAGTGTTGCTTGTTGCGGGAAGTACCCATAATTTTTTTCATTGTAAGATAGTGAAGGAATTGAATTGCTTCCTATATCCAGCATCAGAGCGTCAAGCGATGGTTGCAAATGGAGGAACCATAAATTTCTTTGGAAAGTGCAATAATATCAAGTTGTCCATGGGAAAATATGTGTTGAATAGTTTAATGCTTTCCATTTCAATGCGTGGTGTTGATGTTGTATTAGGAGTCCAATGGCTACAATCTTTAGGTACAATAGCTTTTAATTTTTCAAGAACATTTCTTGAATTTTTTTCAGAAGGAAGGGAAGTTGAATTAAGGGGTATCGCAGGGAAACCGGGAAAGATAATCATCTCTAAGGACATGAAAAATCTTCTAAAGAAAGAACAACGTCGGCTAATTGCACAATTATGTTCGATAGAGGTTCCCACATCAAAATCATCTATTTCTCTAGATCTTCAAAAAGCCTTGGACAATCATTCCAAGGTATTTGAGACTCCCAAAGGCCTCCCACCTATTCGTGATCATGATCATGCTATTCATTTGATTCCAAGAAGTGTCCTCCAAACATCAATCCTTATAGATATCCCTATGCCCAAAAGAGTGAAATTGAACATATGGTTGCAGAAATGCTAGAGGCTGGTATAATTCAACCTAGGCAAAGTTCTTTCTCTGCTCCAGTAATATTAGCACACAAGAAGGATGGATCATGGCACATGTGTCTGAATTATAGGGAGCTCAACAAGCTCACTATTAAAGATAAATTTCCCATTACCGTCATTGATGAATTGCATGGAGAAATTTACTTCACCAAGTTGGACTTTCATTCACGATATCATCAAATCAGAATAAAGTTGAAGACATTCTGAAAACAAAATTTAGAACTCATGAGGGTCATTATGAATTTTTGGTCATGCCTTTTGGCCTTACCAATGCACCTTCTACATTTCAGGGTTTAATGAATTCCATTTTCAAACCATTCCTTAGAAAAATTGTGTTAGTATATTTTGATGATATACTAATCTACAACGTCTTGGAAGGATCATGTTCAACATGTTGATAGAGTGCTCAAACTATTGGAGGAGAAACAATCATATGCAAAAACATCCAAATGTTTCTTTGGAGTACAAGAGGTGGAATATTTGGGTCATATTGTATATCATGAAGGTGTTAAGGTAGACCCTAGCAAAATTAAAGCCATTAAGGAATGGAAAATCCCCACATCCATAAATCATCTGCGAGGATTTCTCGAGTTGACAGGGTATTATCGCAAGTTTGTTAGGAATTATGGGAGAATAGTAACACCTCTAACAATATTACTGAAGAAAGATGCATTTTCTTAGACTTCAGAAGCAATGAAAACCTTTGAACATCTTAAAGAGTAAATGTGCCAAACACCGGTCTCAGCTACGCCAAACTTGACAAAAACCTTTATTGTGGAATGTGATGCCTTGAGAAATGGAATTGGTGTTGTTTTAATGCAAGAAGAAAGACCCATTGCTTTTGAAAGTCATCCAATCAAAGGAAATTATTTACACAAAGCTATTTATGAGAAGGAAATGTTGACAATAATACATGCACTTAAGAAATGGCGACCTTACCTAATGGGAAGACACTTCAAGGTAAAAACGGATCATGATAGTCTTAAACAATTTTTAGAATAAATATTATCATCAGAAGAGCAATAAAAATGGGTCACAAATATGTTGTGTTATGACTTTGAAATCATATACAAACAATGGAAGAAAAATATTGTTGCAGATGCACTCTCAAGAAAGGATGAGGATGTGGAAGCATTGCTTTTTGTCATTTCTATTATCCAACTATATTGGATAAACGAAGCAAGGGATGAATGGAAGAATGACGAAGAAGTGTGGGAACTCATTCAAAAGTTGCAACAAGATCCCAGTACATCTAACACATTTAGTTGGAAAAATGATTTGTTATGGTACAAAGATCACTTATATCTCTGTAATAATTCCCAACTCAAACAAAATATTCTTCTAGAATTGCACACCTGTCCTTTAGGAGGGTATTCGGGACTTTTAAAAACTTACCACAGGGTTAAGAAGGAATTTCTTTTGGGATGGCCTTAAATCTGATATTCAAAAGTCTGTGGCAAAATGTTTGGTTTGCCAACAAAACAAAGTTGAGACAATTAAGATCCTATGTCTATTACAACCTTTATCCATTCCAAGTCAATGTTGGGAGGAGGCTTCAATGAATTTTATCACAGGTTTACGCAAGCCTGAAGGAAAGAGTGTCATCATGGTGGTAGTTGATAGACTTACCAAGTATGCACACTTTTGTGCATTATCTCATTCATTTAAATCCAGTACAGTTGCTACGAAATTTATGGAAACAATTCAAAAACTACATGGAAACCCAAAGATTATTATAAGCGACAAAGATCCTATTTTCACTAGAAATTTTTGGACACAATTATTTTCTTGTCTCAGTACTCAATTAGCTCATAGCTCATCTTATCATCCTCAATCTCATGGGAAAACTGAGATAGTGAACAAATGTTTGGAAGGATATATTTATTGCTTTGTATATGATAAATAGACACAATGTTCAAATGGTTTCCTCTGGCTAAATGGTGGTATAACACTTCCTTCCATACTGCAGCAAAACTGACCCCATTTATGGAAATTTATGGATATCATCCATTGTCCATCACATCATATTTATGAGAAAATTCTAAGGTTCAAATAGTGTAAGATCACATCGAGCATCAAAAAAAAGTTCTTCAATTCTTAAAGGATAAACTAACTTTAGCACCGAATAGAATGAAACAACAGGAAGATCAATATCGCAACGAAATAAGTTTTTATGTAGGTGATTGGGTATTTTGACGAATACAACCATACAAAAAAATGTCCCTCAAGCAAGCTAAGAAGGATAATAAATTATCACCAAAGCATTATGGTTTGTACAAGGTGTTGGAAAAGATTGGTACTATGGAATACAAATTGGAACATCCTACATCTTCTCGAGTGCAACCAGTTTTCCATGTTTCATGCTTAAAGAAAGTTGTAGGTGACAAGCTCTCAGTTCAAACAATATTTCCAAAACTTGACGAGGAAGGAAATTTTTTTATTGGAACCTGAAGCAGTCATTGAAACAAGAACTCGACAACTATGAAATCAATCAATTTCAGAGTATCTCATGAAGTGGAAGAACTTACCCGCTGAATATTCCACATGGGAGGATGAGAATTTTATATAAAAGCATCCAAAACTACTCAAGCATTGAGGACAACACTTTTTTGAAGGAGAGGGACATGTTAGGTTCCTACAATACTAGTGTATTCCCTTATTACTATTGTCATTGTAGCCCTTATTATTATTGTTGTGCCCATGTTGTCCCTGTTATCACTCAGGTTGTCCCTAAGCTCTTGAAGGGATACGACCGAGGTAACCACAAACCAATATTTGGACTGCGGGTTCTAGCCTACCTGCAATCAGAGAGGGCTCTCTCTTAATGATTTTGTTGATGATGATTTTAGGCTAGCTATTGGGTTCAAAGGGTATTGTGTTTGGTGGTAGGAAGGATGATGCTTTCAAATAGAGAGGCATGTATAGTACGATAAGTTCAAACCATTGGGCATGGAGTCAAGGAGTAGGACTGTTGGTGCGTTTTCTTGGTCGCAAGAGGAGAATGGAGCAAGGTAGCTACACATAAAACAACCTTCAAGCTAAAGGAGATGAAATGAAATATAAGGAATGAGAGGCAATTAAGAATCTCTCACTTAGCTTAACAGAGGGAAGGTGAATGATCTCTATCTAGGGGTAGTTAAGAATCCATGGATAACTGTCATACATGGGTGAATTAGGGAAAATATGAGCCAAAAGTAATTCACATTTATATCTAATTCAGAGGAAAACATATGGAAACAACAGAAATTGAGCATAGAGTGCAATTAACCAAAGTCTAGGCTATTCATTTTTCCTGTTATTTAGACAATGATATGATAGAGGTTTAAACATATATAATGAAATATAACAAAGAAACACTTATTGTTCCATGTAGCAGCACAAGAATTCCATAGTCACTCTTCAACCATTTATACGCAGCAAACAGTCATTGCTCCAATCCTTTCAGTAGTCTTTGATTATAGAACATATCAGATATACAGTGCGAGTCTCTCCTGGATCGGATTAGCCAACGAACAACCACCCCTATTCCATTGTTCAGGGCTATCTTTATAGTGAAAATATCTGAGTATTTATTACAGCTGACCTAAACAGGTTTGTGATAAAAGCTTTTTAAACCTAAACTTGTGCTGAAATTAAATGCAAGTAAATATCTATTGATCTGCGTCGGAGGCAGCTGAATCAAAATGAGTTAATATGGTGTCCTTGGTGGCTCGATACAATGCTTCTGCAATAACTGTGTTTTGAGCTTTGGTCCACTGATCTCATGTGACTTTGATGTGCAGTAACTATGATTTGAGAGGCTTTAAATGGCTTTTACTATTTCTTTGACTTGTTGGGGGCTCTTTAATGTTTTATCAATTTTGAGCACTGAAAAAATCTTCACTGATACACTCTGCCACAACACTGATACACTTTTCCGCAACACTAATACACTTTGCCGCAACACTGATACACTTTGCCATGAGTTTTGGCTTCTTTCTGCTTCTGATACTCTTTTAAAATGCTAAATCGCCCTTTTTCTGCCCTTTCGAGGCAAAAATGACTACTGAAGAAAAATATTCTCCATTTCGGCCTATTTCCCGTAGCGATGCGCGACTATCGCTACGCTCATCGAAAACTGCCTCAGATTTTGAATCAGGGCTTCCTAAGCTGCGATTTCGCACTTGTGTGCTTTTTTGGTGGGTGATGTCAGCATGACGTCAGCAGTACAGCGGATGACATTAGCATATCGGCGATCGACGATCAGCGTTATACAGCAGGGTGAAGTGGCAGGGGAAAAACGGCCATCCTCGGATGCATCGATAGGTTTGAAAGTGAACAGACCTGCCCACCGTAGATCTAGGGCGTGGCCAATCTTACGGATGGCAGAACAAAGAAGGCGACAGAAGGATAAGGGATGGGGCCTACATATATATATGGCGTGGATTCATATAAAATGTTGATCACCGATATGCGATCATCAATAGACCATCGGCGATGACCATATCGGTAGCGCGCATGCATGCTTTGTTTTGTCATAGCGATATGCCGATCGGCGAAATCGCTGTCGGCCAAACTAATCGGGGGCACACTTTATGCGATGTTTTGATACACGTCTCCCCTCCCGATTGTGATATCGCATCGAAGGGGGTCCAATAGAACCTTTTTACAATCGGAGCAAGGCCCAAGGTAAGTGATGAGGGTTTTATGATCGGTAGTAGAATTTTTTGATGTTTGAAGGGATTTCAAGGCATGGGAGGGGTCCGATATGCATGAGAAGATGGTTTGAGGGGGGAAATGAGGGTTCTTGCTGAGTTTCAAATAAACTTAGCAATTCCCAAGTGTACTTATGGTTATATTTCAACCAGGGGGAGGGGATAAGTATATAGGGGAGTTATTAACATAGTTTTAGTAGGGAAGGGGAGATAGATAGGGAATTACATATTTAGAGTTAGTAGTTAATATGAATTGTGACAAGAAAGCACTAAGTGTATAACTCTTAGGCTATAAAGGGGAAATAGGACTTATAGAGGAAGTATGGACATTCCTTGAGTAAAGAAAACCTTTACCAAGGCTACTAATATGAAGAATGATGAATCTGAGAGGTACCAAGCAGATCTTGACCTCTTTAGGGGATGTTAGTGAGTGATTTAGGGAATAAGGAAGAAGGGGGAAGTTAGTTATGCCTCGCTTGAGCTCCTCCAAATGAAAACTGCCTGATAATTGTGACCTAAATAAATATGACATTTGAAAACATGAAATCAATCACAAATCAACATTCTGCAACCTCAAAACTACCTATCCAGCCTACTTACCTAGCATTTTTTCTTATTTTGGTTTGGGTGCACTTGAACTAGCAAACCCAACTTTTCAACTTTTCTTTTACTATCCTCCTATCTACATCTATACTTATTTCATCCAGGGGCTCAGATTAAGCTGTTGAGCACCCTTACTTCTCTACCTGTCTAAGAATCTACCAAGATTAAGCTGTTTGGACAGATAATGTTTCTCTATATTCTACAACAGGAAATTGAAACCTAGGGAGACCAAGATTAAGCTGTTTGGACCTCCCTTTAACTGAAAATTCTTCAAAAATGGAATAGCACATCAAAATTGGAACACAGCAATGGCATTTAGACTAGCACACTCTCATGGCATCCTTCTTTGGCCTCTGTAGCAAATATGGAACATTGCAGCATGCAAAGTATGACATATTTGGCATGTAAAAATGTCAATCATGAAAGATGAGTAACTTGCTGTAGCAGGAGGCTAACAGTCTCCATATTGTTATTGTTGTGTCCTTACATTATTTATTGTTTTTTCAATTCTGATTATATTGTGGCCCCTTAGAATCCTATATATAGAAAGGGGGTCTTGTCATTTGTATCATCCAAGAATTGTTCATTTGTGAAATGTAAAGGAGTTTGCCCCCCGGAAGAGGCTGATTTTGAAGTTGTTGATCTATCTTTTCTTCTATTTTGTGAGCTACTTGCATAACATTTCTTATTTACATAATGAGTACTTCCCCTCATATTTATAAACCCCTCTCTAGTAAAGGGAGACCAAGTAAAATTACCCTAGAGATTTTTTAAGAGTACATTGAGTCTTTAGAAATACAAAGAGGAAAGAGAAAACCATTTTAAAGTACGATTAACTACAACACTTGACAACAACCACAAATCACTAGAAAATAAAATAATCTCAATCGAGACTAAACTACAAGGAATGAAATTTATAATTCAAGAAATCGAACATAGTAAACAAGCAATGGTTAAAGAAAATGACAATTTGAAAAGCAAGATTAAAAATCTAAAAGAAAAATTACATAATAATTCAACCCTAAATAACACAAGGAATAAATTAGATATTGAACCCATAAAATAAGAAATTAATAAACTAATTTTACTTGACCATGAATGCCACAAAATATCCTTACACCTTATAATTGTTGGTATAGAAGAACAAAACAATGAAGACACATTAGAAATAGTTAAAGAACAATTAAAGACGAAATCTGAAATTCAAACAACTTATCTCACCAAAGAAATAAGGGTAGGAAAGATACTTGAACATAAACACAGACTAATTTGTGTCAAGGTTAGTTTAATGACCATAAATTAGATGTACTTATGGAATCACCAAGCCTAAAAAGAACAAGAATCTTTATTAATGAAGATCTCATTCTAGATAACCAAGCCGAACTTAGGAAAGAAGTCAAAAAAGTCAAGGAGGCAAGAAAAGAAGGGAAATGGAAAATCATTACGAATAGAAAATTTATTATTAGAGATAGAGTCCCAAACACGAGTGATACATGGGGAATAACATCACTCTGGATCCTATTATGAAATGCAATGATTTTCCATGGTGTAAAGATCCTACGTTGAGTTGGATCCCAAGTGATATTGATCTTGTTCTTTTAGTTGAAACTTGGGAGCATGATGAATCTAGGGTCCCTCACCTTGATGGATTCAATCTTTGGTCAGCTTGGAATAAGAATTCCTCCAGGAGATATTTTGGTGGTTAGCCTATTATATTAGGAACATTGTTTCCACTCACATCTGACTTCATAAAACTGACCCCTTCAATTAGTACATTTGGATCGATATCTCTTATTCTACAACCAATAGGATCTTTCTTACAATCTACTATTTCACCCCTATCAACTCTACATCCTATAAGAAAAAAAACCTAGATAAGAATTTTCCTTTCAATACCTTAGAAAAAGACATCTACAACCTAAGGAATGTAGGTAATATCCTTTTTCCTAAGTACTTTAATGCTCAATCTGCTACTAATCAAGCTATTATGTTAAGTAACAACTCTAACCCTGACCCCTTATGGCTTGAAGAGTATTGCAACTTAGATAATAGATTCAATAGAAACTATGAAGACATAACCGAGAACTTATTCAGCACCGAGCTCCTCAAAATTTTTAGTTCCTAGGATCTAATTATTTGTAATGGTATTAACAAGTGGCGTCTCTCTGACCAGATGAATTGTTTCCATGGGCTGGGTTGCAACATTGCGGATTACACAATTTCTGACACCCATGTCCTCAACCGTATTGAAAACATTGAGCTACTTAACAGGTACGAGCCTGAATCTGACCACAAACCTTTGTCTTTATCCATCGATCTTGTTATGCATACCAACCACATGCAGGAGACCAGTGGAAGAAAAAGACACATTCACTTCAATAGAAGTAATGTCAACCTTTCCTTAAAGGATTTAGAAATGGATTTAGGCTCCCTGACTTATAATAATAGAATTGATCAAATCTATTAACATTTTACTACTACCCTTTCCACTTCCATTAGCAAGTTTTCTAATGAGACTTCATATAAGAAGAATAATAGAACTTCCAATTCCTGGTATGACAAAGACTATAAGTTTGTCAGGAAAGTGATCAGACATGCCCCTAATGAAATCATTAATATCCATAATATAAGTATATAAAAATATTTGATCAAGATGAAGAAGAGGTCATATATTAATAAGAGATAAGAGCATCTTATCCACCTTTCTAAAGTTTCACCCAGAAAGTTTTGGCGGAAAGTGCTTGTTCGTAAAACTAAGGATAATCATTCTATCCACTTAGAAAATTGGGATAGCTATCTTAAGAAGATGTATGACTCTTCAGAATCCATGGGAACCATCTTAAACACTCTTATTAAGGAAAATATATTTTCTCTGGAAGACATTGAGTCTGGGATTAATAAACTCGTTAATGGGAAAGATAAAGATATTGAAGGATACCAAGATGAGATATTTAAAATGGGAAGACCTATCCTCATTCCTCATCTCCACAAGCTTCTCAATTTGGCTGTAAAGCATGGAATCCCTAAGATTTGGATGCAAAGCTTTATTGTGTTTATCTTCAAAAGTGGGGACAAAATTTTTCCCTCTAACTATAGGACCATTATGATTAGCCACATCCTAGCCAAGCTTTATGGGCTCAGTTTAGAAAAGAATCTTAGCCTTTGGCTTGAGAACTAGGCTAAAATGGCTAAAGGGCAAGCTGCTTTTAGGAGACATAACTCGACTATCGACCACCTTTTCACTCTCAGGACCATTGCAGAGGAATGTCACAATAGTAAAACCAATATCTTTTGTTGTTTTGTGAACTTTAGAAAAGCTTTCGACGTTTTCCCTCGAGACTTTGGGAGAGACTTGAAGAGATCATGGTTCCTCTTGAACTGAGGATTGGTTGCAAGGGCGCCGAGCTCATTGGTATAATCATTACTCTTCTCCTTTATGCTAATGGTATCGATCTTCTTGCAAAAATCCATGATGACCTATACAAGAAACTTAAGACTCTTAATGTCTACTACTCCAAGATGGGTATGACAGTTAATATTGATAAAACTAAAGTCATGATCATTAAATCCAAAAATATCACCCATTTGTCTATGATAAACATTTTCAAGAGCAGGTTTCTTCTTATAAATATTTGGGTATTGACTTTCCTCATTAGCTCAACTAGAATTATAACATATAGAAAAGAATTATTGGACGTTGGAAAGCTTATTATCAGCTCAAAAACAATTGTAAGTCGGTTGATATACATTTGGAGTAAAAAAAGGTTCCTCTTTGAGACTCTCGTCACCCCTGTTATCTTATATGGATGTGAAGTTTGGGGTTGCAGTATATCTGGAGAGTCGTGGAGAAATATTGAGATGATCCAAAAGCAATTCATAACCTATAACATCAAGATCAAGGGAAATATTCCCTATCCTATCCTTGATCAAAGTTGGCTTGTTCCCCACTGAAAGTATGACTATGTTTAGATATCTTATGTATAAGAAGAATCTTTACAACATGGAATCCAAGAGGCTCCCAAAAATTTCTTCTAACTTTAGTCACAACCCCCACCAGTGCCTCAAGCACGGGTGGCATAAGGATACCCAGTCTTGGCTCAACCTTTGGGGGATTAAGGAGGAGATCATCATGGGAAGCAAAGATAGTATCAAATATACTATTACCTCCAATTTTAAGGACAAGATGTGGGATGATAAGGAGCTGGAGGGTAAAAAGAATTTAAGATACTATAAGGAGGTGATCAACCCCACCCTTGATAATCAGAATTATCTCTCTATGTTGACCAACACTAAGAAGAAAATGAACATCGCTAGGATAAGAACTAATTCTCATGAGCTTCGAAGTGAGACTGGGTGATGGTCTACCCCGAAGAGTCCCTAAGACGATAGAATCTACCAGATTTGTGATACTAAGAAGGTGGAAGATGAAAGGCACTTCCTTTTAGTCTGCCCAAATCTGCTCACAATTCCCTATCATCAGCCAAACTACAACGATCTTGGAGCGCTTCTTTCCCTTCTCCTTGATCACAGAAATAAGATTTTGAAGATTGACAGTTAGATTCTCTTTTCTTGAGGTACAATAGACCACATTGGTCTTAGTGGATGTTAATCATCATCGTCATCATATTAATTCCAATAATTTATAATATTAATCTAATAGGTAATGCCTTTTGCCAATATTTAATATTTATACTATTAAATATTAAATAGACGGTCCATATTATTGATACTAATGTTACGATTTAAATAATATTAATAACTTATTGTTATTATGTTAATACATTAAATGCTAATAATTTCTAAAAATTATATGATTAATAATATTAATAATATTTTAAATAGAACTCGAGTTGTACCTACGAGGGGAGGGCTTTTGGGATTGGGAGCGGGAGCCGATGGTGGAGCTAGGGTTTCTGAAACAGTGAGGGCTTGATCAACCTTCCTTGATCACAGACTGGGAGCCAAAGCCGAAAATTCGCAGCCATTAGTAAAGAAGAGCACGCAGGAATCAGTGGGTATTGGAAGCTTAATGGCAGCAAGCGCGGGGAGGGGAGAGATCCCCTCCTACAAGAATATGATAGCAGGGGAGTCGAGTAGGGACCGAATGCAGAACAGGCCAAGGGCAAACAACAGAGAAAACCCATCAAAAGGAACTAGCTAGCAAATGGGTCTGAGCTGAAAATGCCTCCCAAGGGCTTTGAAAAAACCCAGGTTCGTAATCCCGAACAATAGACTTGAAGAGTATAGAAGTTACATGAGGGATTACGCCTTAATATGTAAGTTTGTTGGGTTTTTGCCGTCAGAGAAAGATCTGTCCAGGTGGATACAACAAAGATGGAAACCGAAGGGACATGTAGAACTAAATTTGGGGGATAAGGGTTTTTTCACAGTTATCTTCTCCAACATAGAGGATAAGGAAAGGGTCTTCGAGGGAGGTCCTTATTTTATGAGCAATGCTGGTTTATTTATTCAGCATTGGGAGGACTGCTACAACCCAGAAAAGGAGAAAATGCTAGCAGCCCCAATCTGGATCAGACTTTTCAGACTACCAATAGAGTTCTGGGATCTGGAGATCCCATAAGGGATAGGTAACGCAATAGGGTCATTCGTGAAAGTTGTTGAATCCACCAAAAGAGGGAGGCATACGTCATACGCTAGGATTTGTGTGTATATGAACATCACTGAACCTCTCCCAGATTTGATCGCATTAGAATATCATGATGAGGTTTGGCAACAACCAGCAGATTATGAACATATTCTGTTCCAGTGCAGAAGATGTCATGAATATGGAAATATTTACAGACAATGCCCTTTAAATAAGATAGAGGAATCAGCAGAAAAGAAAGAAGAGGAAAGAGTACCAGCAGAGAACCCTAGAAGAGAGGAAGAAGGATTTAAAGAAGTACAGAACAAAAGGAGACCAGGGAAAAGTATACCTCAACAACAACCACCCAAGGAAAATATATCGTTGGAAACACAGAATAAATTCAAATACTCCAGGAGGAGGAATCAGGACCAAAAAAGGAGGTTAGCGATGAAGAACCAATGGAAATATTAAAAGAAACAGGAAAGCAAGAAACAAGAAAAGAGGATACAGAACAAGGAGAAGTAGAAGAGAAGGAGGAACAGGCAAATGAACAAACTCAAATGGAAGTAGATATGCAGAAAGACAAAGGAGGAGAAGAGGAATGTACAATGAGGAAATTGTTACATGAATGGAGGTATTTAGATGAGAGATTTATTCCTGAGGAGCAGCAACAAAGATACAAAGAAGCATTCCAAAAATATAAGGAAAAGACAGGGGGATTAGCAGTAAACAATTTGGAACAGATAAGAATGCAAGGGGAGCAGAACTTAGGAATGGGTAGCTCTGGCAAAGGAGGAAGGGAAAGAGGTCGACGCATGATGAGCGAGACAATACAAGAGGTCGGAGAAATGTTGGTAAATTCAGGAAGAGTCATACCTTTATCTGCGGTATTTCAACAAACCCCAAAATTATTAAGATGATAATTACAAGCTGGAACATTAGAGGTCTTAACAGCAAGGGTAAGCAGAGATACTTGAGAGATAGACTGAAAAAAAGACAAACCAGGTATAATGATAGTTCAAGAAACAAATATCAGCATAGAAAAATTAGAAGAAATAATAAGCAAGGGTAACACTCAGTATGAGGTAATGGGGCAAGATGCGGTAGGTAGCGCAGGAGGATTGGAAATCCTATGGAACCTTGAGGAAGTCCAATTTACAAACTAGATAAGTTTCCCTCGAATCCTCTTAGGTATGTTTAGACTGATAGGATCCTCTGAGTGGGTTGCCCTCTCAGGAGTTTATGGACCACACTTACCAAATGAATGCAAAGGATTCCTACAGAATATGAAATCAGCAAGAAGACTCTACCAAGAGATGCCATGGATTATAGGTGGCAATTTCAATATGATCATGACCCTAGCAGAAAAGAGAGGAGGATTAAGGAAAATAGACCCAAATATGGAAGCATTCAGAGACATGATAGCAGAATAGAGAATGGTGGATGTCCAAACAATAAATGGTACCCACACATGGAATAATCATAGAGGCGGATCAAACCAAATAGTGTCGAGACTGGATAGGTTTCTAGTTTCGGAACAAATCATGAATAGAGATGTATATATTGAGGCTATGGTTCTCTTTGCAACAGGCTCAGACCACTAGCTAGTCAAGTTAGAAATCGACCTCAAACAGAGTCCTAAAAATTGACCCTTTAGGTTTGAAGCAATTTGGCTCAGGAATCATCAATTTATCTCAAAGGTAGAAGAATGGTGGACTACAAGCCAACAAAGTGGGCGAAGTAAGATGCAAACTTTTCAACTCAAATTGAAGGAACTCAGGGGAAAATAAGAAAGTGGAATAAAGAGGAATTCAGAGATATATTCAAAGAACAACAACTTTTAGAGCAAAAAATGAGCAAGCTACAACAGAAGAATATATTGGAAGTCAAGAACGAAGAGTGAAGCAGAGAAGAGGGCATAGTAATAGGCCAACTTGAGGAGCGTAGAAAATAGGAAGAAATCTTATGGAGGCAAAAGTCACGGATAAACTGGCTAAGAGAAGGAGAGAGAAACACGAAGTTTTTCATCAAGCCATGATCCAGCACCAACAAAGGAATAGGATTTTTTCAATTCAAAATGAAGGAGGACAACATATAACCCAACACGAAGAATTGGAACAGGAACTGGTAGGACACTTCAAGGAACTGCTCACAGAACCTCAAAGGAATAGAACAGAGGTGATAAGCAGAATAAGTAATGAGATCCCAGAGCTGGTCACCAGGGATCAAAACTTAGCATTGATGAGGGCAACAACACTAGAGGAAGTGGAGGAAATAGCAAAAGGTATGAAAAGAAACAAGGGCCCAGGGCCAGATGGATTTACAGCGGAATTCTACAAAGCAAGCTGGCAGTTCCTGGGACGAGAAATACTGGAAGTGGTGGAGCAATCACGCAAACATCGAAACGTATGGCCAGGCCTAAACTCAACCCTTTTAACTCTTATTCCTAAAACTGCTCATTTGGAAACAACTCAGGGTTTCCGCCCACTTGTGCTTTGTAATGTAATATACAAGATCATTGCATCTATAATGGTCAAAAGACTAAAGCCAATCCTCTCCAGTATAATCTCCCCTGAACAAACAGGGTTTGTGGAAGGGAGACAGATCTTAGATGGTTTGGTAGTTTCCCAAGAAGTTATTCATACCTTGAAACAAAAAAAGGAACCAGGAATGATGATAAAACTTGATCTCTCAAAAGCCTATGATCGCCTAAATTGGAACTATCTTGAGTCAATTCTACAGGCTTTTGGGTTCTGCAGTAGATGGGTGAATTGGATCTGTAGCATGATTTCTACACCAAATTTCCCTATCCTTTTGAATGGTACTCCAACTTCAACTTTTAATGCCACAAGAGGATTACGCCAAGGCGACCCCATATCACCATTTCTATTCATCATAGCAACTGAAGGATTGGGAAGATACTTCAAAAAAGAGTTGAGAGAGAGGAAAATAAAAGGTCTGAGACCATGGGGCAACAACCTTCCAGTAACACATCAACAATTTGTGGACGATATCATGCTATTCTGTACTGCTTCCCTGAGAGAAGTCAAAAGGGTAAAAGGGATACTAGAGGTATTTATGCAAGCCTCAGGCACTGAAGTCAACAAGGATAAATCAAACACCTTCATCTTCAACGCTCCTGAATCGGTTAAAGGGCATCTGACTAGGACTTTGGGATTCAGATTGGGAGAATTCCCCACAAAATACCTGGGCACGCTACTAGCTGTCAATCCTCTGAGAATAGCTAACCGGCGGCCTACCCTAGAGAAACTTAAGAATAGATTAGCCAACTGGGCTTTCAGGTCTCTGAATATAGCAACAAGACTTGTGCTGCTAAAATCAGTACTCCAATCAATTCCCATTTACCCCCTATCGGTAATGGTTGTTCCCAAAGGGGTATGTAATAAAATGATTGAGATTTTCAGAAAAATTTTATGGGGAGGACCGAAACAATAGAAGAAATGGGCCCTATCTTCTTGGAAAAATTTAATAAAAGCAAAAGAGGAGGGGGGACTGGGTCTTAGAGATCCTCTTACACTAAACCAGATCCTTGGAGCGAAGCTGTGGTGGCGCTGGATGCAAGGAGGCAATGATTTATGGAAAAAAATATGGACTCAAAAATACAACATGCCTGCAAATGCTGAAGAGATTTTGAGGAAGGAGGAGATGCCAAAAGGATCCACGATATGGGATTTGGCAAGTCATAACAGAGATATCATAAATAAGTATGCTTTTTGGGAAATAAGAAATGGAAGGACAGCTAAATTCTGGGAGGAAGCCTGGCAGCAACGGGAAAAAATGGTGGAACTTCAGGACGTGTTAATTACGTGCAGGGAAGCCAAAGCCAAAGGTCTAAATTATGTAAGCGACTATTGGAGGGAAGGAAGAGACAATGAGACTTGGAGAGAATGGAAGGGACCAAAGGAATGGGACAATAACATTAATGAGGCTCTCAAAGAGAAGCTAGTCAAAGAGATGGACTCAAGAAGAATTAAAACTAGAACAGAGTTGGACATTATTAGATGGGGAAGATCTTCAAGAGGCACCTTTACGGTTAAGGAGGCATACTTATTAAAGTCCAAACAGGAGCAAGAAGAATAGCTACAAGACTGGAAACAACTATGGAGGAATAGATGGTGGCCAAAGGTCACCATGTTCGCCTGGCTAGTGGGAAGAGGACGCGTACTGACTTGGGATCAAATTCAGAAAAGAGGGTTCCTAGGACCAACCAGATGCAGCTTATCTGAACAAGATATAGAAACCCAGGAACATATCTTAAACTCCTGCCCAATAGCTCAGCAACAATGGGAAGAAATAAGAATCCTTTTCGGAAAGACAAACCAAGACCCTCAGAGCATAAAACAAACTATTTTCCAATGGGGGAAAGGCCAATTTCAAAGCCCAGTAGTGAGGAGAGCTTAGAGTTTAGCAGTAGGATTCAACATATGGCTTATCTGGAAAGAGAGAAAAAAAAGAGTATTTCAAAATAAAACCAACGCCCCGGAGTTGATATGGAAAAGAACTCAAAGTCTTATAAGAGAAACAATCTTATCAGAAGTTTGGGACCAAGAGGATTGGAAAACTACTTCCGAAGGAAACCAAAACTTAATTAAGCTAAGTCTGGAACAAGGAATGGTGTACCCCCAGGAGCAGAAAGCTTAGAGCATGCAGATCCAAAGTCCTGTTGTGTTTACTCGTCCCCGGGAGGGCTTCATCAAATTAAACTTTGACGAGGCTTCCAAAGGTAACCTAGGGCCAGCAGGATTCAGAGGGATCTTCAGAGATAGCCAAGGCCACACCAGGTGGATTTATGCAGACAGAGGAGGGATAATGAGTAACAATGAAGCGGAATTTATGGCTGCCTATCAAGGAATCAGAGTTGCAATAAGAAATGGATATAGGAAGCTAGAAATAGAAGGCGACTCAAATTTAGTAGTAGAGACCATCAGAAAATTAAATAATGGAAAGGAATGGGAGCAAGTGGCAAAGAGCTGGAGGACGACAGGTCTAATCCAGGACCTGGCAGAAATCATGAAGAGTATAGATTATAAGATAATCCACCATGTTAGGCGAGAAGGCAATAAAGCAGCAGATTACCTTGCCAATTGGGGATGTAATGAACCAAACGGGAAAGTGGATAGCATCTGGTCAACCCACTCGGCAGGAACAAGATGGGAAAATTTAAATCAAATCATAAAACTGGACAATAATGACACAACATGACCTTGATCAAGGCTCTAGCTAGACCCCGATGGGGGTGAAGAAAAGGACACAATGCGGAGAAATGATGGCAAGAAGGATGTGGAAGCTCAAGCCACCTCCTGAATTAATCAGCCTCAGGTATGTAGAGCCGGCATGTAGAGGTGGTCGAAAACCGAGGTGTGGAGGAGAAGGAATAATGGCAAAAGTAGGGAAGAATGATGGAGAAGTTGGGGCGGTGAAGTGTAGGATAGGTAACGATAATTATTTAAGAGTCGACGAATGTAAAGCAGAAGATAACCAGAGAATTAGAAAAGTGGTGATGGAAGAGAATAACAGTCAAAGAAAACCAGGTATCCGACTCAGGAAAGGGCAGGAGACAATGGCGGAGAGAATAAGGAGGGTAGGAGAAAATATAGATGAGAAAGCGAGCTAAATGGGCCAAGACAAAGATAAGTAGGGAGCTCAGAATGATAAGGAGCAAGCTAGGCTAAGAACTGAGGTGTGAGGACATCCCCAGGAAGCTAAAAAACATCTGCCAACCAGTGGAAGAGTGGGGAGGGTGAATAATCAGGAGAAGGAATAGTTGGAAGAAGAAGAAGGTCGAGGTGAGGGAGTAATGGAAGCTGGCAGGGAAGAACAGAAGGGAAAGGCGACGGTTGAGGAAAGGCAAGGCAGCCGAAACACAAACAGAGGAAGACCCTCTTATAGAGGCAAAGGTATAGGTCGCAGGGGCCAGGGAAGAAGCTGGCAAGATGATGCTTGTGAAGTCGAGATGTAACATACAAATCGCCAGAAACGAGGACAAAGAACAACTGAGCAGATGGCTCAAGACGCGGAAAAGACGTATAACGAAGGGACGGATGAGGATATCAGAAGAATTATCTAGGAGCTGGAGAACGATGTGTTGTAGGAAGCCTCCGACCCTGAAATGGAGGACTGGAGCATCCTTTTACCTGACCTAGGAAACACAAGGGGTCGGTTATCCTTGTATAAACAAGTCCTGCATGTCTATTGGGTAGTGAAACGGTTAATAGCAAAAGCCATGGAACAGGTAGCAGAAGAGATGATTGAAATGGCTCAAGGAATCCCCAATCTAAGAAGGGAGATGAAAAATCTACATGTCTCTTTCTAGATGCAGGATACCAAGCTAGAGGAAATTCAAACTATGCTGAAAAAGATAACTAATGGGCAGCGCAAGGAGGAGATCAAGACAGAAGTCATGATAGACTGAGTCCTTATGTTTTTGTCTTCAATTTAATCCTTTTGTCAATTGTTAGGAGAACTTGTTTTTTGAAAATGTTCCTGAACTGTTATAAGGATGTATGAAGGTAGAATTATAATGTTGTATGTAGGTAGAATCATAATGCTGTAAGTAAGTAGAGTAAGATACTTATTGTAGACTCGATGGTGTATGTTTACATGCTTTGGATTGTTATTCTCAGACTGATAGGGATCAATAGACCCGGTTTCCCCTCGGGGCGGGTTGAGATCACCTTTTGCATGTACATATTTTTTCTTAGTTGTCTATAATAGAATAGATCCTTCTATAATTTACAAAAAAAAAATAAATAGAACTCATTATTTTTTAAACATAATTAATATTCTATTAACAATATTATAATAATAAAGGGTTAGGAATTGGCTACAAAATAATTATTTATTTATCACAATTATACATATTAATTCATACTATAGTAAGAATAATTCATAAATTAATTAAAATGATGCTATAAGGGTTAATAATTGGTTACAAAATATTATTTATATATAAAGTAGATATTAGTTTATAATTTAATTTATATAAAATTAGTTATTTATTGCATAAATTAAATAATAATAAAGATATAGGGTTAAGAAAAGGTTACAAAATATTATTTAACTTATAAAGTAATTGTTAGGAGATTAATTATTTTAAATTATGTTAAACAAATTAAATTATAGTAGAATTTTAAGTAGAAATAAAGTTATATGGGGTTAGAAATGGTAAAAACAGTAGGTAAATAATATTACAAATAAATAATATAAAAAAATGAGAAAAAAAAAGGAAGAGACAATGGTGGAATCACCAAGAGAGAGCCCAAATTTAGCTTTTACTCAATTTCCAACCGTCATCCCTATTAAGATTTAGTAAAGTTTAATTATAATGAAATATAATTCTTGTACATTTTTTTTAATAGACAAATGGAATAACATATTTACTTAACATATTAGATAAGTTTAAATATTTAATATTTGTAAAACAATCTATATTTGATGCTTACTAATCTTATCATTAATAATAAATCTACCAAATTAAGTAATAAATGTAGTTTGATTTTTTATTTTGGCAAGTACATTATCTTTTAATATTATAATAATTTAAAAGATTTAATATTAAATAAATTTAAAAATTTGAATTTATATGTTTGTAAAAGCAAATATATATTAGACTTTGCATTTTACATTTTTTATTAAAGGAAAATCTTAAACCTTTTTTTAAGTTACAACTAGTTATCTGTTGACATACAGTGGCAGGCAAAAAGAAGATATAATGTAGGGTAGATTCAAAATAGAATATATAAATGAAATAATATTTTAAAGTCTACAAAACTAAAAATAATCTATAAAACTATATCTATATTGGAAAACTCTTTTCCAACCATAATTATAATTTCTCCATATTTTTTTTTTACTAAATCCCCACAAGTTTATGTTAAAGTAAATCGCTTTGCTAAGGTCTATCAATATAAACCGGAAGTAGAAGTTGTGGTATCTGCTACAGATTTATGTGGTTAAATTTGGAAAATTAATGACAATACATATGGCAAGTCGAGTAAATTCTGTGATGCCAATGTTATCTTTGTACTTTTCAGCATGATGTGGATTCCTAATTACTTTTCTATCGACACTCATATATTTATGGATTCATCTGTCTAACGCACGGACTTGTGACCACATAACATTTAATCTGACCGTGATATTGTGACCACATAACATTTAATGTGACTGTGACACCATGCACGTTGTAAATGCATATTTCACAGGAAACCTCGAAATAACTCACGTTAAATTCATTGAATCATTTCAAATGAAATTGGCACATTATAAAAGTTTATTTTAATTATCTGAACATTTTTTTTTAATATTTTTGTGAATTTAGTTTATAAATTTAAATTATGTAATTTGAATTATTTTATAAATTTTTGGATGGTATAAATTTATTTATACATTTTAAATAACAAAAAATCATAATCTCAATAAAAATTGTAATGTGGGAAAATTTTAAGAGTTAAAATATTCACATATTTTAACAGTAAATTACATGTC